>JAUMHM010000002.1:2702355-2716891 GCA_032362435.1 Melikaiella ostensackeni | reverse complement strand
AGCTGATAATTTAACTATTCCATTTTTGGTTGAGGATTCAACTATTTCGTTGAAAATTCGTCTTTGTTGAATGAATTCAACTGTTTCTGATTTGAAATTAAACTCTTTTATGGTTGAAAAATCAACTATTTTGGTAGAGAATTAAACCATCTTGCTGAAAATTAACTTTTTTGTAGTAAATTCGTCTTTATGTCTTGAAAATTTAACAATTTTTTTGATTTTTTTTCCTTTCTTGACTCAAAAATTACTTCTGGTTGAAAAATTGAACTACGAGTATTTCGAAAAAAAGATCAAAGTTGATTAAGAATTTTGGACTTTAGGCTCTTCTGAAACAAATATGGACGTTTCGGCCCACTGTGAGTCGCCATTAGGTGGTCGGAAACTTTTGCACGGCAGTGTATACAAGACAAAAAACATATAATTTCAATTCCTTATTTAGGGCAAATTTCACAAAATATACAAAGACTTTTGAATGAAACCAATATTGCAAAAACTGTATTTCGGGTAGATATTAAATTTAATAAATTTGTCAAATTAGGTAAAGACAAACTTGATGTTTTAGATCAATGTAATGCATTTAGCTGATGAACATCGAAGTGACTCGAACTTTATGAAATGGGATGAAACTGAAATTTTTGATGTTGAACCTAATGAATTTTAACGTTCTTTTGCTGAAATGATTTTCATTAAAAAAAAGGAAATAATAGTTCGAATTTGATTTCGGATCTTGATCATTTTAGTTCTTCTTATAATAAAATTGCTGAATTGGTAACTTCAATTAATTATTGATTTCTAATTTCATTTTTAATATTATTATACCAATTGTATTAATAAAAAATTGTATTTATAATCTCTGCTAATATTAAGAAATAACTATATATAATTCGATTCATATATTCTCACTCACATATGTATAACATGATTGTACCGTATTTGGTGTTCTTAGTGTGTGTAAACTAAGTTTCCAAGATATTTGAATTAATTTTTATAAAAAAATTGTATGAACAAATTTCAAATTTGGTGATTCTACGATTCAAAATATTTTTGTTCACCAAATCTACATTGTACTCCACCATTAGTGGTGTACAGTAAAAAATATTGTAACTAATGGACATTTTTTAATTCTATAAACAACTTATGTCAACCAAAAAACGCATTTTAAACAGAGCAGATCAACTTTAAACCAAACAGTTGCATTTTTATTCAAATAGATGAAATTTCGAGAAATTTTGGAAATTTCAAGCCAAAAAGATGAATTTCCGACAAAAATGTTTATTTTTAACCAAATTGTTGAATTTTCTACCAAAATAGTTGAATTTTCAACCTTTAAAAAAATGAATTTTCAACAACAGAGTTGAATCCTCAACCAAAATAGATTAATTTTCAACCAACCAGTTCCATTTTTAGCCAAAAAAGAAGAAATTTCTACCAAACGAGATGAACTTTCAACAAAATACTCGTAGTTATTTGTTGAACCGAAAGTGATTATTGAGGCAAGAAAGAAGAGGAATTCCAACAGGAATTTAAGACGAATTTAACACAAAAATGATTATTTTCAACAAGATATTTCAATTATCTACCAAAAGAATTAATATTTCAACATCAAAAGTGTTTAATTTTAAATAAAAAACACTTGAATTCATCCAACAAAGACGAATTCAAACAAAATAGTTGAATCCTCAACCAAAACCGAATAATTTACTAAAGAAAATGACGAATTTACAACGAAATCGTGGGGTTTTCAACCAAAAAAGATAAATATTCAACCAAAAATGGAATAGTTAAATTTTCAGCTAAAAAAATTAATTTTCATCAAATAAAAAGTACTTTTCGACAAATGGTTCAATTTTCAACCAAAGAAATGAATTTTCTACTATAAAAATGAATTCTCCACGAAAAATTTGATAGTGAATATTTCAACAAAAAATTTTTAATTCCTAAACGAAAACAGTTGAATTTATCCATAGAGACGAATTTTTAACAAAATAGTTAAATACTCAATCAAAACAGATTGAAAGTTTAAATATTTTGGTGAAAATTGTTTTTTTTTTGTAGAAAATTAATCTTTTTGGTTAAATATTCAAATGCTTGATTAAAAGTTCAACTACTTTGTTAACATTTTTTTTGTTGAACATTTATCATATAAGTTGAAAATTCATTTCTTTGGTTGAAAATTTTAATATTTTCTTGAAAATTGGATTTTTCGGGTCGAAAATTAATCTCCTTGGTTGAACATTCATTTCTTTAGTTGCAAATTCAACTACTTGTTTGAAAGTTGAACTCTTTTGTTGAAAATTCGCTTTTTTTGTTGAAATTTCATTACTTGAATTGAAAATTCATCTCTAGTTGAAAATTCAACTACTTGGTTAAAAGTTCAACTACTTTGCTAAAAACTATTTTTTTGTTAAACATTCATCATATGAGTTGGGTATTCATCTCTTTGGTTGAAAATTTTAATATTTTGTTGAAAATGCGTTTTTTTGGGTAGAAAATTAATCTTTTTGGTTGATAATTCATTTCTTTGGTTGCAAATTCAACTACTTGTTTGAAAGTTGAACTCTTTTGTTGAAAATTCGCTTTTTTTTGCTAGAGATTCATCACTTTAGTTGAAAATTCATTTCTTTGGTTGAAAAATGAACTATTTTGTTGAAAATTTGTTTTTTTTTTGGTCAAAAATTTTTCTAACTGAAAATTTAACAATTTTTTTAAACTGCGTTTGTTAATACAGAAGTGCAACAAAGAAAAAATTAAAAAATCGGCTCTTATAATTCTCTTTGAAATTTAGTTAAGAGTATTTTCAAAGAAAAAAGATGAAATCGATTAAGAATTCTGGCCTCTAGATTCTTTTGAAACAAATTTTGGTGTTTTTCCCAACCGTGCGCCAGTAGACTATAGCCTACATTAGCCTATTGGTTAAGCCGGCCCTGTCCTTTTAGGTACTATTTATTTTAACCCAATATGCCCTATCAATCAAAAGCGATTTAAAAAATATATATAATTTACGATCAGCTATTTAGTTAATTAAATTCTGTCTAATAATTAATATGTACTTCGTCTCGAGCGAAGTTGCATTTTCACGTGAACGCTTTGAATTGATACATACTATTCATGCGAAAAACCGGGCCGCGCGGTCGAAATAAAACCTTTAAAATTTCTTAATGATGATTTATTTTTAACAATTTTTTCCGTAGAAAACATATTTATACCTTTCTAAACAACTTTCCAGCTGGAAGTTTTTTGTTGCTCAAAATTCGCTCGACTTTTCAGGGATTCAATCTTGAAGATTTGAATGCATGATTTATGTAATGTCCCAGGTAAAAATATATAACTTTTGTTCAACCAGAAATATTCATTAGTTATTTACTCTCCCAGTCGTAAAACATCATAAAGAATATTTTCTGTAAATTTCACTAAAAAATTCTAAGAATTGGCTGAATTACGGCTAGTTGAAGTCAAAAGAGACGAAAAATTTGTTTTCTAAAAAACGGAGTTTTCGGTTTTACTTTGAAAACGACAAAAGCTACAACTTTTTTGTCCAGAGAAAAAAGTTGCGAAATTGAATTTCTTATAAAATTATGCACTTTTAATATTAAAATTCGAAACTTGTTTGAAAAGAGTCCAGGGGCCAACGCTGCTCAGCGAGAAAAAGTTATAGGCGGTTATAAAATCCGGCCCCTCAATTTAAAATTGGAATCATAGTAATTCTGTTTTATATTTACATTGCTATATTTAGTAACAAAAAGTACCTTTGCATATAAAACTTACCAGCATAACCGTGAATTAAAATAACATTCTCCTTTGTCGGATCGTAACCCTCCCTCAACCAATCGGATCTCCTGAATTCTTCAAGTTTTTTTTTGGGTTTTCCAAATTCGGAATGAAGATACACGTGAACATCAGGATCAGGACAAGAATCCCGATCGTTCCCTCTTCTCCATGTACAATCATCCTTATTATAATCGGCTGCAGCTCCACTCTGGATTGCCTCCTGTATAGGACCCCTGGGGGTCCTAGCACAAAGCGCCTCTTGACTTCCGGTTAGTAAAAGTAAAAGTACCGGAACTAAGACCAATTTCCGTGAGTATGACTGCATCTCACTCTCGTAAGCTGGGATACCAGCGAACGTGGTCCCGTCGTTTTTGAGACTGTTTAAAGACTTTAGAGCTAATCGAAACGCCATTCAGGTTCCCCACTTTGTTTCCAGTTCCTCCACCTCTTGGTACTTTACCGTTTTGTGTTCCAGCATCTGGTACCGTTGATCCTCCATCAAAATCATGTCTTAATTTATGGTTCCTTAATTACTACCCAAATTTTAAGAGACCACAACAGGAAAATCGTTTCTTTAAATGACGTGATAACAGGCTTCACTGACCAAAAAATGCTCAAAGAACAGGGGAAATAAGGAAATCTTTCATGAAAATATGGGAATAAATTCTATTCAATCAAATTAGTGTGGGTACTATATTAAATGCAATTTGAAACACTTTAAATTCTTACAATTTCAAGTAAAAAAATTGCACTTTCAACAAAATAAATGAATTTTTAATCAAATAGTTGCACTTTCAACCAAAAAAAAAAAATAATTTTCAACCGAGAGAATTCATTTTCTACCATAAAAGAGGAATTTTCAACCAAAGATAGGAATTTTCAACTAAAATAATGAATCTTCAACCAAAAAAGTTTTTTATTTTAAATCAAAAACAGTTGAATTCAACCACGAAAGACGAATTGAAAAAAATGGTTGAATCCCCATCCAAAAAAAATAATAATTTTCAACCAAACAGTTCCATTTTTAAACGAAAAAGATGAAATTTTTACAAATAAAGATTAATTTTCAACCCAAAATGACGAATTTTCAACAAAATAGTTGAATATTTCCAACCAAAAAAATATATTTCTCAGTCAAGAAAAAAATTACCAAACTGTTGAATTTTCAACCCAAAAAGACGAATTCTCTACAAAACAGTTGAATTTTCAACATAAAAATATGAATTTTCAACAGAAAAGATAATTTTAAACCAAATAGTTGAATTCTCTACTAGAATAGTTGAATTTCCAACAAAAGAGATGAATTTTCAACTAAAATGATAAATCTTTAACCAAAACAGTTTTTAATTTCAAATCAAAAACAGTTGAATTCAATCACGAAAGGCGATTTAAAAAAAATTGTTGAATCGTCATCCAAAAAAAAAAATTTCTAACCAAACAGTTCCATTTTTAAACGAAAAAGATGAAATTTGAACAAAAAGAGATTAATTTTCAACCCGAAAAGCTGAATTATCAAGAAATTAGTTCAATTTTCAACCAAAAAAAATTTCTCAATCATGAAAAAAAATTACCAAACTATTGAATTTTCAAGCCAAAAAGAAGATTTGTCCACAAAATATTAAAATTTTCAACCAAAGAGATGAATCTTTAACCAAAAAACGGAATAATATAATTTTCAGTTGAAAAAATGAACTTTAAACAAAAAAAAAACAAATTTTCAAGTCAAATATTCATATTTTTTAAACAAATAAGTGAATATTTAACAAAAAAATGAATTTTTAACAAAATACATCAATTTTCAAGCAAATAGTTTAATTTTCGACCAAAAAAGATAAATTTTTAATCCTGAGAGGGAGTAATTAAATTTTCAGTTAAAAAAATAATAACTTTCAACAAAAAAAAAACGAATTTTTAAGAGAATAGTTAAATTTTCAAACAAAGAGATGAATTGTCAAACAAAAAAATGAATTTTTTAACAAAGTAGTTCAACTTTCAACAAAGTAATTGAATTTTCTAGCAAAAAAGATTAATTCTCAACGAAAAATGTTATAGTTGATATTTCAACAAAATTGAATTTTCAACCTAAAAAGACGAATTCTCTACAAAACAGTTGAACTTTCAATATAAAAATATGAATTTTTAACAGAAAAGTTAATTTACAACCAAATAGTTGAATTCTCTACATAAATAGCTGAATTTTTAACAAAGGGATGAATTTTTAACCAAGAAAGATTTTTCAGTCAAGAAGAAAAAAATGTTCAACCAAATTGTTGAATTTTTAACCCAAAAAGACAAATTTTTAACCAAACATGATGACTTTTTAACAACGTTGTTGAATTTTCAACTAAATAAAATCAATTTTTAACCAAAAATTGAATAATTAAATTTTCAGTTAAAACAATTAACTTTTAACCAAAGAGATGAATTTTCAACCCAAAAAGACGAAATCTCTACAAAACTGTTGAATTTTCAAAAAAAAGTTAATTTTCAACCGAATATTTGAATTTTCCACTAAAATGGTTGAATGATACACCCAGAAAGACGAATTTTAAACAAAATAATTACATTTTTAACCAAAAGGGATGACTTTACAAAAAAGTTATTGAATTTTCAATAAAATCATTAAATTTTCAACCAAATAATAAAAGTTTTAAGCAAACGAGAACGAGAAGAACGAGCAAAGTGGAAAAGAGGAGAATAGGGGAAGGGCTCAAGACTGTGAAGCCTGCCATAAATAAATAGGAATTTTGATTATTTATAGATTAAAGAATAATAGTTCAAATGAACATTGAAGTTCATTTTCAATACTTTAAAAATATTAGCTTAGATAATTGGAAATTTTGCTTAGAAAATAAAGTTAATTTTCCTCTGCACACTTTTTCATTTCGGACTACACACTTTTAAATCCAGGCTATACAAAGTGTGTCGGACCACGCAACATTTTAGGCCCGGATGTTTGATTATTTTTTGTCACTTTGAATTTTGAAACTATGATTTCAAGGAAGTACATTTTATCCATCTTTTTATAACACAAAAGTCAGTCTACCCCTTATGGAAATAAAAAGAAATCATTAAAACATGAAATAATACAAATATTTTTCATTTGGTAACAATTTTTAAGAAAACCACTAGGCTTTATTCAGACAATATATTTTTCTATTAAAAATGTAAAAAATCCTTTACTCCCAAAAACCCGGACAAAGTGAAAAACCTTCCCAATCATTTTTAAAAAAGTGATACAAAGAAATCTCTCTACACGATTCCCGGAACATTTGATGACGTTTTTTAACGTCTTCGAGAGGTTCGATATTTTGTTGTTAATTTAAACCATTAGGTTTGAAATGATTAGAGAATTTCTAAGATACTTAGCATTTTGAACAGGTTACCAGAGAGAGCGAAAGTTAAAAAGGAATTTATGTCAAAGTTAAAAATTTCAAAAGTATCGTAAGGAACAGGATGCAAATAAGACAAAAGTCTTTCTCAATATGCCCGCAAAATACCCTTGAACTATAAACGACCAATTTCATTTCAAACCATGCAAAATTTCAAGAAAAGTAAAGGTCCAGGTGTCAAAATGATTTAGTATTTGATATTCTATAGTTAAAATAAATCAACACGTATTTCACAGTTTGATATAAAAAATTGTTTTTAATTTGCTACAATAATTCGAAGATTACCTGCGAATACAAAAAAATTGACAGCAATTTTTTTCAAAATGCAATATTTTTCGAACAAGCGTAAGTACTCGGGATTTTCTTTTTTTGTTAGACGTGGGAATTCTTGTTCTTTCAACAAAATGGCTGCTGTTTTTCTATTTTTGAGCATAAAACAGATAGAATGCCTTTCTTGTATTAGCAGAAACTTTTTTCAAATATTCGAAATAATAAAAAAGTTGGGGTTTTCTTGAAAATTTTCTCTTCATGTTTTCAAAATTAGATAATAAAAATAAATAAGATTTTCTGGATAGCCCCACCATTTTTATTTTTTCTTATATTTGTTTACAGTTTATACTTATAAAAGGAAGGCATCCTATCAGTTTTATGGGGACTTAACCATTTAATTTTTTTTTAAATATAATTTCTTGTTTTTTTCTCTTAAACATGCAAGATATCACAAATTATCAACAGGTATTCTTTATAGAACTTTTCTAGGTGTTAAAATTGTTATCTGTATTTTTTTTACCTTCCGTTGTTTCCGGGAAAAATGCGAAAGTTCGATTTTTCAAATATAATTTGTTCCTATGTGAAACAGTGGTTTACCGAGAACAAAACTTGAAGATATGTAGCACATATTATCATCTATTTCTAAGAAAAAAATTAAAATTTTTAAAAGTGGTGTTTTTGAGAAAATCCACTTTCAAGAATTTCAGAAAAACAACCGCCATTTTGTCATTTTTTTAAATTATTAAACTTTCTTGGAATCAGTTGAAAGAGCGAGAATTCCCATGTCCAACAAAAAGAGAAAACCCCGAATACCTTCGCTCATTCGGAAAATAGAGCATTATAAATGAATGTCTGTAAATTTTTGAGAATTCGCAGGTGATTTTCGAATTATTGTAACAAATCAAAAAATTTTTTTTGATCAAACTGTCAAATACATGTTCCTTTATTTTCACTATAGAATGATATAACCAAATACCAAATCATTCTGACACCCTAAGCTGAACCTTTCTGTCTGCTTTGAAATAGAATTGGTCTAAAATATAATTAATAGATTTAACTAAAAAGTAAAAATCCGTTCCCAGTTGATTCAATAAAAATTGAATTATATGTTTATACTTTATATGTGTCAACAGTTTTAATCTTCAATTTTTTTAAATCTCTGTTTAGTTAAATACGGGCAATTAAATAACCTTATTCATTATATGTTATCTCGCTTTATCTCAAAGAAAAAACCTACAGTGAAAATGTCGGTCAAGTACAACTTTATGTACAGAGTTAAATAAATTTGCGAAACCAAAGTCGGTCAAATAATCTGACAACAGAGAATACTGAAAGCAGCAAATTATCTTGATAAATTATAAACTGGGAAAATAAAATTATAAAAACTTGTCAGTGTTGATTGACATAGTAATAAAATTAATACCACCAAAGTATTTTATAATCTTGTTTTTTAATTCTGTATTTTTAAATCAAAGTGTCTATGACCTGTCCTATAGGTCACGTATGTGCCCCGAAAATATTTGTTCTACTTTTACCGAATTTCGGTGAACATAGACGCGGCCTTTTTAAATTTGTTTATAAAATTTTAATTTTCAAGAATTGTTCCTTTTTTTGCCTTTTAAACTTTTAAAGGTTTTGCTGCACAGTGGGCTGGATCGGAAATTTATTGTTCATAATCCACTAAAGCCGACAATTCTTAACCGATTTCGATATTTTTTTTAGAAATGGTCAACATTAGATTTTTCGGAACAACACTAAGCCCGATTTTCTAATTTTATTCTGTAGACTTAATTATTTAAACAAATAGAATATCAAAATGAGATACTTTACCAATATTATTTCTTTTCTCTGAAGAGAAGAAAGAAATTAAATCGTTATGTATCAGAATTAAAGTACATATACTTCGGGAGCATATATATATATACAGTTTAAGATTCAACCCAATTGTTATAAACAAATTATATAAACAATGTCTTCAATGCGCTGTCCCAGATTACTTGATCATCATCTTTGATTTCACAATTTTTTTAACTTTGAAGATAAGCATAAGATAATCGAAGTGATAACATAACGAATTGTCGATATTTAACTGAATTTATTTAAATAATTTCAAACTAAGATAAAAATGAAAAATGTATAACGATACGAAAGATAACTTTTTTAAGTTAATTGTTCAGTTTGACGTTCTAAGTATCAGATTCGTAATAAATTAATTAAATTTATAGGTCAGTTTTTTTTAATTGGACGATTTAAAGAATTATAATTAATATTATTTGTTTTGATATTGATCCTGAAGTTAATAACCGTTAATCGTTATAACGTTATATCACCTCTTTACTCCTACCCTTGGAGTAAATTGACATTCACTGAGGTTCTGGCTCTTGAGCATACCTACCATCACCTAATCGGCCTTGTAAAAGTAGAATACTTTCGGAACTAGTTCATCACGCATTCATAACAACTTTTTTTATGATTTTTTTTTAAAGAAGAATGACTTTTTCCTTTTATGAGAATAATTATATTTATGAGAAAGTTTTTAAAAGGTATCACGTAATATATCTCCACTATAAAAAGATCTCGCCGCCACCGCTGTTCCAGGAATTCAGGAATCGAAAATGTTTTTAGAATAGATAGTAAAATATTTTACTAAATATACTACCCTTAACAAAAACTTAGACCCAATTTCGAATATGTTTTTGGAAAAGATAGTACAAAATTGTACTAAATATACTATCCTAACCAAAAACAAAGACCCTATGTGCCATATTACCCCGAGTGCAATATTACCCTGTGTGTCATATTACCCTGTGTTCCATATTACTCCAAGTATACTAACCTAACCAAAAACACAGGCACGATGTAACACATTACCCCATGTGCCATATTACCTCATGTAACATATTATCCCATGGGCCATATTTCCCCATATGCCATATTACCTCATGTCATATTTATTTGTATTTGTATCTGTACTTAGTCAAGAAAAGTTCATAGGGCTAGTTAGCCCTTTATGGAACAGGTAGTACATATAACAGATATAGTAATGTTACAGCGATCGATTTACAAATATTAATCAGAAAGAAAAAAAAGTAATCAACAATAGTCGAAAAAAAAGAAAAATATACAATACACATAATTACATGCGGAGTTATATTACCGCATTTTTGGTTGCTCCATATTACCCCAAATACACTACCCTAACCAAAAACATAGACCCGATGTGCCACATTACCTCATTTGCCACGTTACCCCATGTGCCATATTACTTCATGCGACATATTACCTTTTGTGCCCTATTATCCCAAATACCATATTGCCCAATATTGTACTAAATATACTGATCTAACTGAAAACATAACCAAACATATACACCCAAATTGGTGATTCTCCTTAAATTTCTAAAATAGATAGTCAATATTGTGCCAAAAACACAAAACCAAATCTATATATTTGAAGTTATATAAATAAAGAAACAATATATAATTTTCGGATTTTAGATTTGAATGAAATATATTTATTTACAATAAACTTAATTAACAAATTTTATTTGATGAAGTTGGTTTGAAATGAAAAATGTAAACTCTTAAATGGAAAATCCTTTAGTATTAATTGTAAACAGTTAATTTCAAAATGCTATATACGCTATACCCTAATAAAAATAAATTTAATTTTTGAAATTATATGAATGAGAAAACAATATATAATTGACAGATTTTAGATTTAAAAGAAATGTGTTTATTTACAATAAAATTAATTTAAAAATTTGAATTTGATGAAGTTTGTTTGAAATAAAAAATGTAGACTTTTAAATTAAAAATCCTTTAGTATTAATTGTAGACAGTTCATTTCGAAGCTCTTATTTTAAAAACTTTCAAATTCGCGTATTATTCCATCTTTAAAATCTTCAGTTAAAAAATGAAGACAGTAAAAATAACGACGTATAATCCACAGCATTTTTTTGTGAAAAAGAAATTTAATTAATATAAAAATATATTTTAATATATTTTTTCATAATTGTAATAAATAGAATTATTCGCATTTGTGAGTATCCAAATTTGTTCGTTTGGATCACGGAGTTTACCTTTTTTGCTAATTCTAAGAATTTTGTCATCAGAGACAAATTTTCGGCGTTAAAAAGGAATTAAAATTTTGATTTTATCTAAATTTCATTATCTAAAGTTCATCAACTTGAAATTTCCTGTCGGAAATCATTCATTCTACTTGAACGATTTGAATTTGAGATTGCATTCAATTTTTTCATGTTTGAATGTGAAATGATATCTACAATATGAAATATAACAATAAAATGTACATCTACTGAGGCTTTTAAATTACAATTGTAATTTGAATGGTTTAATTTTGTAATTATACGATTAAAATATTGAATTTTAAAATTGTATAACTTCTACTATTTCATTTTAAATTGTTTAATATTCACTTTATGAATTTGGATATTTGAAACAAAAACGCGTTAAAAATGAGCATTTTAGTTGAAAAGCCTCAAATTAATTGAACAAACTTTAATTTTAATCGTTTTTAAAGTATGCAAAATTGATTTCAGCAATTGAAAAATTAAAAAGATCAATTGTAATGTAAAATTTCAAATTGAAAACCGTTAAAAAAGGTTAAAAAAGGTCCATCCTTTATGATAACAAGAATCTACATTTGTACAAAATACAGTTAATTAATATTATGTATTCCTACTGCAAATGGTTCATACGGCCCTGACTGTTTTCATTGTAGAAATTCTCGGAAGAGTCTCGCGGTCAAAGTGAGCAATGTCTGAGACCCGCTCTAACTCGAGAGTTAAGTGTAAATAGAGAATAAAATCTCAGAACGCTGGTATGAATCCAGTCAACGGTATTTTATATGTATAAACAAACAACAATTCAATACTGATCAAGAATACTCGTGAAATTAATTCAATTGTCATGAGCAGAAATGCATGATGATCAGTTTTAGCTAATATCGAGAATATCAAATGAATCGAATTCGTTTCACTGCTTGTATTTTACGAAGTGGTCAAGTCTGCGGACAAAACGATTATAATATGCACGTTGCTTCACCATTCAGGTTCACGCGTATCTTCTGTGAGTGTAAACACAAACGGAAAACAAGTGCGAATCGCGACAATGTGACAACAATGCGAAACACGAATAGAACCGGAACCGCCGCGCCGTGGCAGGCAGCATTCGCGCTATTCACAGAACTTGTAAAGCAAAATATAATGTTTCCAAAAAAAAGGTACAAAAAATTTCGAAGTCCCATATCTTCGCCATTTTTTGGAATTTTCCAAAAATTTAAATCATGGTTTTTTTCACCACTAAAGGACTGATTACACGGAGTTATATGCAAAATCCATCCAAGCAAGGATATTCTTGTGATCACTTGACATGGACTCCACCAATAATAAACTTACAGGATATAATCACTGAGCCGCCTTATGTGTGTACGAAAGTGTATCATATTCCGTATTTGAAAGAAATGGAATTTTTCCAGGAAATGTACTTCGAAGACCTTCGCGTTTGAAGTGGTTTATATTTATAAGAACTGCCTCATTAGTAATTTTTCATTTAAAAATATTAAAAACTTGAAAACAACTAAAATAAATATTGCTTCTCATACTGCTTCTTCATTATCTTTTGTTAATCAGTTTTCGTGTGAAGGCCATCATGAACCTATACAGGGTGTCCCAAAGTTCGCGCACACGGACCACAAAGCTCGAATATTGGTGAAAAACTATTTTCATATTTTAGAGCTCAAAAATGTTGAATAATCAGAATTTGTTTAGGTGGAGAAGGTCAAAGTTCACGAATCTCGTTGCGTCTTCCAAAGCTACGCGGTGAACGATACTGTGATGTTTTCTAAATTTATCAGGCTCACACAAAGAAGTTATTATTTCATGAACCCGTGAATATTTTTCGATGTTTAATGGCTCAAATCCATTTTTTGTTTTGAATATTTTCATCTTTATTCTGGACGGCGTCATCACCTTCCGAAGTCAAGCTCAGTTTTAATAGGATACTCGGTTGGTGGTCCGATATCGTCTGATGGTAGCGTAGCTGCACTACAATCATCAACTTTTTCTCCCCCCACTTAACTAAAATTGACATATTCACGTGCATCTAATAGTCGGTGAGTAACCGAGTATTTTAATCAGTGACGGTTGCGGATGTGCAGTTGGCTACGCAGGCGCAGTGCTTCGTCATTACTTCATCTAGCAGATCGATTACTCCTGGAGTAAGTGATCAAGGAATACGTTGCGACGCGGCAGCCGCGTGCAAGTAATGTCATATTTCTCCACCAATTTATTTCACTCCATTTTCACTGATAGATCACATTCAAGAGACAAAAATGAACTCTCATTTGCAAAAAATTTTGAGGAAAAAGAAGCGGTCAGTTGTGAATGCGATTCAAAATGATCGAACGCACAAAGCACCCGACAACGGGTCGGCAAACAGTGCCGATCGCCCTAGCGTTAGGGGTGCTGCAAATAATTTGGTAGAGATACGATGACGGATCGGCAAAACGATCGACGTCTTGAGTAGACGGAGCGACTCAGACATGACTTGCTGGGTTGCTACGATGCCAGCTTCATCTCTGCTCGCAGGGGTTACATGGCGCGCCTGTACACTCTGTGGTGCCAAAAACATCCAGAGCTTTCGCACGTTTCGCAACACAGGTTGTGAAACTACTTTGACATCTTGCAAACAGGATATATACGCGGAACGCTTCCCCAACCGTTGCAAGAGCAAGCCGCAGACGAAGAAGTGGAAGCGACATTAAGACCAACCGCGGTAATCAGGCATCCCCCGAGAGATGATGGCGATTTCAGGACGAGAAGGAACATCAAAATCCAGATTTCTCCTAAGCCCCAAGGTCAAGCTGAAATGGATAACGCCGTCCGAGAGGATCTCTCGGTCGAGTCCGACATCTGGACCATCACTCGTTTAGTTTTTGATGCGGCAAGAGCTTTGGCCGATCCAAATCAAAGGGTGAAGCCGACGATAAATCAAAAGACCATAAGGCGTTTGCATCGACTGAAAAATGAAATTGGCTGTGCTAGACAGAACGCGTCCCTTATTCAGTGTGTGATTGACTGCATA
>JAUMHM010000002.1:2691827-2702255 GCA_032362435.1 Melikaiella ostensackeni | reverse complement strand
ACACGGCCCAGCGACGTGCCTGGAACGTTCCGAAAGTCCCAGCGGCTAGTTCCTGGAACGTTCCGTGCTATTAGGGTAATCACTAAATTTTTTCAAGTTATATACTTTGAATAATTTAGATAAATTCAAATAATCTGCGAAACCCTTTTTTGTGGACGCATGCCGACTAATTCAACTATTTTTTTTCTAATCTCTAGTAAGATAAAAAGACGAATCTGTGTAATTATCATAATACATGAACAACGATCGAAACTTTCTGACAGTACGAAATTATTTAAATCAGCGCCACCAGCGGCGAGAAAAGCAAGTTTTCATAGCGTTTGATGATGTTTGAAGAAAAGAATCCATCACACTGAAGCTCGAATAATATTTTATTCAAAAGAGTAGGTAGTAGGTATATACTGTAAATAAAATGAGGACTCAATCCTAAAACAAGAAATTATAATACATAAACGAAAAACGCATTTGGCTTAAGTACGCCATTTTTGGCAATGATCGTGATATCTTTTTCTGTGATACCCGTCTTGCCTTAAATAATGAAAGCTCGCGAAATACACATTTTACACTTAAAACAATTTACTCTACAAAAAATCTTTCTACATATTAGGTATATAAAATTACACTGGCTCACGAAACGTTAAATAGTACAGACAATTATACCAACAAATGCTTTTTCCTCTTACTATAACGAACACCAGAATACATAATCCAAGGAACGATTAGCAAAGCACCGAAGACTAGAAATAGCAAATATATTTTTTTGCTATAGTTTATATTGCTAAACAAAATAATCCAGTCATATTTTTTAACAGAAGAGTGTCATAAGCTGGTTCTTGAGATCAAAACACGAAAGAAAAAATTAAAATCGAAACCGCATTGTCACTGAATAAAAAGTATTGTAGACGGGCATCAGTTTCAAAAACCATTCTTAAAGAAAATTAATTATTGGAACACGGGTTGTCTTAAGGGTAAAAAAAAATTTGGACACTCCAAATTGGAAGCTCTCGAACTCAAAAGTGTCTCAATTTTTAGGCGCTCGAAGTTTTTGAGATGCTTGATCTGAAAAGCATCCAAATTTGAAAGCCAAACTTAATGTTACAATTTTAAATCATTTAAATTACGGCAACATTCCGAATAATAGTATATTGTGTGTCGAGGGAGCAAAGATTAATTCCTCCCGCGTTACACACGATATTTTATCTTACATATGTATGAAAATGTCACTTCTATATCTGTGGAGACAGAAGAAAGTTGAAGTTTGCAACCCACGGACGCCAAAGCAATCTTTGCGCATGCGCAACAATCTGTATGACTGAAAGTACATCACTACACAACACGGAAAGAAATTTCGGGCGACTGCGGTACTTATACGTACCACAGCTGAGCTAAACACACGAGCGCCAGCGCGCCTTCAACTTCATGTGGATTCACTCTTTTTCTGGGAGAGCTGCTCTCCCATAGTCGTGTGGTCGTAACACGCTCGCCACGTTTCTCAAGACACGGGAATGATGTCAGCCAACTTTGAGATGACTGCTCACCCAAAATCGTGTTGCCGTCACCCTAAATTCGTGGCGCGCTGCGATACCAGCGCTAGAACGGCCGCCATGCCAAATTTCTTTCCGTGTAGTTAACAATTTATTCCGTCCGATGATGCTGAGACTCGTGAAACAGCTGACTCCTTAGCGGGGAGAAAGTTCTTCTCATGCATGTGTGATAAAAAAAAGCTTCCAACGAAAGAGAGTGACCCATCAAAATCCCGCATCCCAATACCTGACTAAATGCATCAGGATAGAATACAATTGGCTTTTGTTAATACCGAGAGTAACTGCTCATGTACCTGATCCAAAACCTCGGGAATTCAGTGCAGGATACTTTTCCTGCGCTATTTACACCAAATTAATTTTGAATTTGTTTAACCTTCTTAATTAACAGCAAGATTCTGTAATCTCGAGCTAACTGCATTTGCAATTTGTTCCTTGTTCTCCTGGCTGAGTTTCGCACCCAAATTCGTCGACGGATCCAGTCTTGCGCAGGCTTTTTTGTGCATGAACCAGTGAAGTCTCTGACATTCTCTATCGCAATACTGAACAGCCTTGCATTTGCTGCATTTCTTGGTGGCCTTTTCTTCCCCACATGTGACGCAGATCTGTGACTGGTCCAAGAAACCCCGTTGCCCGTTGATCGCCGCCGCAACAACAGAAACTGCAGAGGGTGGATCCGACCCCGCAAGAGTTGCGACCATTTGGTGGAAGATAGTGCTCTCTCTGAAAGGAAATTCTCTCACAGCCTCTCGCAGAAATGCTTCCTGATACTCTGGAATGCCGTCGGCTTTGTTGCATTTGAGAAATTTTCGAACCAAAGCCTCGACAGGATCTGATTTCTTTTCTTCGGAACCTTCCTCGCTCGACTTTTCTTTTTCAGTTAGTCCCTTCATCGCTTTTTGACGATTCTGACTTTTTATCACTTCCGCCACCACACAGCTAAGGTAGTGGTACTTGAAAGCTATTACTTCATTCGTTTCAGCGCCGCGTGTCATTTCCCTATGGCGCATAACTTCCAAAACCTTCTGGACCTGGAATTTAAGTTCAAAACAATTCTTAGTGAACTTCAAAGTGTTAGGTACATGAAATTACACTGGCACAAGTTGAAAAAAATTAGATCCGATAGAAAATACGAATACAAAGAATAAAATGAGTATTTGCTACGTAAGAGCGAAATTTTACAACTTTCTCTAAAATTTTCAAAAGTCGCACCTTGCCCAAATTCTCCAAGAGTCCAGGAAATCGTTGTAAGTTCATGGATACCCGAACCGGATGAACATTCACCTGCATGATGAATTTGTGGAAGGAATCTGCAAGGTGAGGTGGCAGGAGTGGTTCGGTTTGCAAACCCTGGGGTGTAATGTAGTAGTCGATATCAGCCTTAGGAATAAAGTTGTTGATTGTTGCAACGCAATGATGATTACCGACGAACGCCGCCATTTGAGCGGCAGTTCTACCAACGCTATTGGTGGCTGCTATTCTTGCCCCGTGAGACATCAAAAGATGACAAAGATCGGCATTTCCGCTCAGTGCAGCAAAGTGTAGAGCTGTGTATCCGTGTTCGTGTTGGCATGAGTTTACATCTGCTCCCTGAATTTTAAAGAAATTAATGCCGATAGAGTAGGAGAATTTGAATTGTTTAATTTACTGATTTCTTTTTTCAAAGAGTAAATAAAGATTTAATGGAAAGTTTTTATATTTTCAAACAGTTATATTATAGAACCCTGTAATTAATAGATTATAAATGTAAGTCTTTGATGCGACAGACAAAATCTATTTTAAATTGCACAAGAAGATTAAGAATAGGTTTTTTCCCACTCTTTTATTTTTACCGGGAAGCATTTGTAATTCACGCTGGCAATAAAGTCTGGTGTCAGTACTTTTACTTCATGACCCTCACCTACAGACTTCATTCATTTGATATATGTTTTAGTCTTAATAACCGAAAACGACCACACATAACGAATTTAGCACTGTGGCATTTGTGCAATGACCAGAACGTGTTGCGGTCGTTTTTTCGCTCAGCGGCCATTTTCGGCTATTAAACCTAGCATGTTATATATCCAATAAATTAAGTCTGTAAGCGATGGTCATGAATTAAGAGTAAGGGCATAAAGTTTATGGCCAGCACTAATTACAAATGCATCCCGGATTCATTGAGTAATTTTTCAGAAGAAAAATAATAAGGACGCTTATGATTTACGACCTTACGATTATGAATATTCATGATTTTTTTGTCTTAAGTGTTTTAATCTAAATACTTTCATATATTTTATGACCACATTTTGAAATGTATGCTATTTTAATTTTTTGTTCCGAATTGAACGAGAATTTTTTGTGAATCTTATTTTTTGTGTTAAATAAACTTTCATTACCTATCTACGATAATAATAATTATTTCATTTTATAAAAAGTGACATTTCACTCCAAGCAGTCATCACAGTACCTATTGTCGTTAAAAAAGGTGAAAAAGTGAAACTTTTTCAAAAATTGGTGACTCATAGTTTAAAAAAAATTGTATAAATTAAATAAACACGTAGATCAATGCCCATAATCATTTTATGAGTTTAACTAATAATAGAACTTTGTCTTTGATACTACTTTGATACTGTGATACTTGGTAATAACAGAACTTTGATACGCTTTTTATGCGCGCGATAATCAAACACGTCAGACTATAGTCATCAAATACGAAATAATCCCACTGAATCATCTGCTATCAGGCGTGCGGTCTATGCTTAGACACACAATCTGTGGCCGACGAAATATGTTCTTTTTGAAAGGAAATTAAACGACACGTATTTTTTCGGTTTGATAAAAAAAATTTGTTGACGAAGCTCAATGCAAGGGAAAAATACAACCACAATGGTGCACATGGTTTTGGGATTGATTTTGACAAAAAATGGATCTTTCAAATCAAATGATAAATTATATTAGGATTAAATCGTGCTGAGTTTAAGTTTGAAATATTTAATTTGTTAAATAAATATGATTGTGTAGAGGCTCCGCGTGTACAGTTTGCCGTATAGAGTTTAATTTTATAGAATCGCTACCGGCCCAGGGAAACTTAACGGAAGATGATTATGAAGAAGTCGAAATGAACAAATTTCGAAAAATCACTGGGTAACAGGCGATGCAGCCAACATAATTTTGTCTCTTGAAACGACAAGCGAAAATTACAGGGTATAAGCTTGGAAACTTTCAACTGGTCAATATTAAAAAAAAAATTATTGGACGCCATGTAAAGACTATTTTCGAATAGTCATGCATGTTCAAAGAATTTTCTATTCGTGTATTATACATATGATTAAAGTAAAAAAAAAAATGTTGAGTTTTTCACGCATTTTCCGTGAAAGTCGATAAGTTTTTATCAAACACTCGCAAAACATACGAAAGTCTATTGCAATTTTACAGGATTCTTGTGAGTCGTATTATATTAAAAATACAAAACAATGCGATCATTACCCGGTTAAATGACTTGTTTCATTTCAGTCTCGAGGTCCGGAAGAAAAAGTCTCGACTTATTTTGTTTTACTCTCCGAGCCCGAAACCAAATAACAGCAATTTTGGTTTCGGTCTCTGAGACTAAATATCTTAACTTTTTCATTCACATTCGACTTTCAAAAATTAAATAACAATTCAATTATTTTTTTAGATAAGCTTTCAAATATAACTGAAATTTCATACAGTTTTATATGACTTTCTTACAAGAAAAAAAATGAAACAAACAAAATAAGGAGACATTTGTTGACAAACCAAAGTTTGGTGACGGTCCTTGTACATGTACTTACTAGTTAGATTAGTAGATCTAACAGATACTATTAAAACTCTAGGACTCTTTTAGAATCCACTTTCAATATTTACTGACGTTTCCATAATTTTTCATTTCCCTGACAATGGATACTTAACGAGGGTCGAGCGTGGCACCATTAGTCAACAGTGTTATCTAAAATTTTTGTCCACAGAAAAGTACTATATTTGTTCAAGCGGATTTTAAAAATTGTGCAACAATTCATAAAGCCGAGCTTTTTATAATTTTTCGGGTGATATTATTATTAACAAATGCAAAAAGTTTCATATTTGACTTATCCTCGTAATGGGTTGTCATGGAAACATAACATGGTGGCCTATTTTCCAATCTCCATGCTTGCCGACTCACCGGTTTTTTTCTAGGGTTGTTGTCAACGTCGTTTCATTAAAATATCATCCTTATTTGTACCGTTACCTTAATAATAAACCTTACCCAATGAAAGAATACGGTTCAGTAAATAAATAGTTTAATTTTGAGTTCTCAAAGTTGGCTTTTGGCATTGTAGATGGCGCGAAGTATTCTCCATTAGGTACATGCTAAAATAATAATTTTCAAAAATGAATTCCTCATAAATTAATAACACTACAGGGTCTGAAATTTTCACAGAAAACGTCTTTCATACTCCTTTATACCGTAAGCTTGGGCTAACAGGCACACGCTGGGGAAACCAGACCACTCATCATTTTTTTTTTTCTGTAAAATAAATAACAAATTTTCTTTTAAAGATTGTTTAGTTTAGTTTCGTTACGAAATTTTGATAAAAATAATATTTACATAAGGTTGTCATTTTCTGTATTTTGGTTAAGTCAATTAAAAAACGCTTGGAAATCTCTACTTAAAATTTCTTTTTGATATTTATATCACCTATCATTCGGTGTATCGTCTTAACAAAATTATCTCACATTTTAACTAAAATAAGATTTTTGGTTCTTGCTGTGGAACGATTTTTATAAGAAGTTCCGAATTTGTAGGGGAAAGTTTCTGATGCTTTACGTGATCCGATTCTTTCTTTACTGAATATCTGGGCTAATAAAATCATTTTTTTAAAACTGTAATCCTGAAAAATATTTATGAATGAATCCCAGGAAATTTGAAAATTATGATTGAAGTTCTATAGTATTGTCATTTTCCAGTTTTTCCTGGTTACAAGAAATTCCCGGTCCAGTTTCCACCATGGGATTCAATTATTTACGTAGTCAATCTCACTGGTTCAGACAATCAGCTAACAAAACGAACAATTTGTTCACAAATAGCGAAAGTTTTGGATCCACTACGGCTCCTAGGCCAGTAATAATTGTATCCACAAAAATAATTATTCAAAATATTTGGAAAGTCAAACTTTTGCAAAAAATTTGTGTCAATATTGCAATCAATTAACTCTTTTGAATCACCTTGGATTTAAAAAGGGCATTACCGTTCTAAATAAATCGAAGTTCAATTACACGATTTTTGCGATGCCAGTGAAAAAGGATGCATATTATATCTCCAATTCTAAAGCCATTCTATTGTTAGTGAAATTATACACAAGAACCATTCAATTGCTCAAAATTCAAGTAGATAAACTTTAATTTTAGCCAGAATCAGGATTGCTACAAAATCCTAATTTCGAAATTCCCTGAGTTTTCTCTGACCAATTTTTCATTTTCACTGACCGTCATATATTTTTCTTTCACATATAAAAACAACTTTACACCTAGAAGATCAATAATGTTCATGCAAAAAAATGTTTCTTTCTAAATTTATCTCAACACTTTTAATGACAGCAGTCATACAGAATTTTATAAACTTCAACTTCAGTTTACCGAAAATTCCCAGACTTTTTCAGGTTTTCCCTGACTTTCCCTGACCAGTTTTAAATTCCCTGACATTCCTGACTTTCCAGAATTCCCTAACATGCAACAACCCTGAGAATCCACACTTACTTATGAATTAAAAAAATATTTTTTAAAAATAAAATACAATGAAAAAAATTGTAGAAAATGTTCCAATGAACAAAATGAGCTATTGTTGAATAAAATTGGATAAAAATTACGATTATTTAGTAAAATTAGAGAAAAAACATGAAATGCCAAATAATTTTTTAATTTCGACCCAAATTAATGTTTTCTAAATGACGTATTGCAGCTTCTTCCAAAAATAGATAGAAATTAATTTTGACTCTATTTTTCCTGCTTCTATAAACCATTCTTTAGTTTGAGGTACTGTCAATGGGTCGACCAACCTTAAAGACTTCCGATGTCAATAATTTTATTTGTGAAATAGTTTTAACTTCAATTATAAAAAATATACATAATCAAATTGAAAAATTATATCAAAAAATTAATTAATTACTATGAAATACGTAATGACTGTACACAAATTTTGGAAAATTACCACGTTGATCGTAGGTCCATTTTCACCTACGTTTATCATGGTAAGTTTACCAAATTCTGTAAAATCACTAGGATTATCGTATGAATTTTACCAAAAGTTTGGAAATTTAATACGATAATAATCGTAGCGATTTTACAGTTTTTCATAAAATCACGTGAAGGCAGAGCCAATCTACACAAGTTTTTTTACAGTCTGCTTTACCAGGAAACAAAAATCCACTGACTTGCGTTTAGAATGGGTTTTGAAGTCTTCTGAAATGCGTACCTGTCACTATCGCTGTCGGTCTCATTCAAAATATTCAATATATCTTTGCTTGAAATCGACATTGCAGTTCATTGCATATTCGAAGCCGTCCGCGAAACTGACCGATTCAAATAGTCGCCGCAAGCCAATTCAGTTTTAAATATCTGAATCTGCAATTGACAGAAACGCAATTCACACAATTGCCATTTCAATCGGTTCTTTTTTCCTGCACTTAATTCGACCATCTAATAATAAATAAGATGATAGGATAAAGACACCAACTATTGAGAAAGTTCCCCTTGACAAGTCGAAGATAAAATACTTTCTTTTGAGTATTTTGTTTTCACAATATTTAATGCATCTACATTTATAAGAATAATGTTAGAATTATTTTCAAATAAAATTTAATGAAGTATGGATGTTCGAAAAGAATTTTGTAAATAATAAGTATATTTTTTTAATAATTTACATGTGTATCTTAAAGTGTATCGTACTTTACCATAACAAATGGCTGGTACTATACCTGCACTAACGTAAACTGATCTCCCAAAAGAAAACTCACGCGAAGTAGAAGTTGTCAGTTGATAAAATTAATATTTAAATTATTATAATTATAATATACATGATTGCATGGTGACTGAAAATAACTGTAATTAAAAAAGGCTGGATTTGTAACGTAAACGTTCAGCAATTTTTCGCTTCAAATTTGAATTTTTCAAAATTATAAAATTTTCATACAAAATCCTTTATAGCTAAATAATTGTAAAATAGAACAGATTAAATATGGAACAACGTCATGTTAACAAAATTCAAAATTATTTGGTTCTATTTTAAAGAGTTCAAACGTGTATAAATTTAATGAAGAAAGCCTTTTAATACTTGACCGACTATAAATTCAGAGCACTCGAAACTGCAAATAAAGATTTAAGCATTGCAGATTCATTTTCTTACAATTTACATAAATTGTTCAAAATTCAGGAATAAGTAATTACTCTAAAATTTTCAATCGCTCAAGCTTATACATTATATGTTTTGAATTTTTAGTAGTCAAAGTGTTTATTTGAGGGCGTAGATATAAAGTATTCAATTTTCGTGGCTTCTGCTTTGTAATTATATAATTTTTTAATGTTTTTCGTTTGGAAATTTAAACACTGTAATTTGTAAAAGAATGTTCAACAGAAATATTCACTTATTTTTTGTTAAAAATTTTAAGTTTTTGGAAAAAACAAATCAAAACAATTAAAAATTTGAAACCATTAGTAGGATTATAGGTAAATGATGAACATTTTAAGAAAACTTTACTTTAAAGTTTGGTAGTGTTGAAATTTGAAGTCTTGAAACCTATAAGCTTCAAATTTTCAAGCCCATAAATTTTAAATCTTAAATTGAAAAAAAAAACTTTACTGCGTTTCAAATATTCTGAACTGTACTTATTTTTAAGGATAAGCAATAGGAATTTATTTAGTTTTCTGAGAACTAAAAAAAACCTTGAAAAATAAAAGCCTTATACAATATACTTCGTGCTTTTCCCAAATAAAAACCAAAATATAATTTTGTAGGCACAGTTTTATGAAGTCGCTTCACGTTAGCGTAGGTTTAGCCACTCCGATAATATTCTCGAACCTATAAAGTAAACGTGACGTTTAAACTTTTCCCGTAACTTCCTCAAGAACTTATAAATAGTTTCAATGCATATATACAATTAAATAGGCTACTTTCTTTGCGCACAGTAAATTTAAAGGAAAAGTTCTTAGAAAACTTTTAAGTACTGTTGAATGTAAATATTGTAAAATGTAAATTATAACCTCAAATTCGGTTTGGTAATAATAATGCAATTAAAGTGGAGAACAATGCATTCGAATATTCAAAACTTGCATTTTACGCAATTTCTGCTTCCTGATTTTCATATAAAACTCAAATTGGACTCGTTCTTCTCATATCATCACAAAAACGTTCTGCTAAACTCAAATCTTATCACATTCGAACCTCCATAAGAGCCAAATAGCATCAAAAAATAAAAACAATTAAAATAAGCATAAGAAATAATTGAATGTACATTAATAATAATTGAAGATGCTGGATTCTAATGAGCACGAATTTTTAAGATAATAAAAACTAAACAAGACAAACATAACCTACCTGATCGAGAAGCAACTGCACAATTTCCTTGTTTCCTTTGTAGCATGCATGTTGAAGTAAACTCATGCCGTTTTCATCAACGTAGTCTAATTTCATTTTAGTTGTTGCCAGCAATGTTTTAAGCTCTTCCACTTCATTTTTCGTTATTTTTTCATAAATTTCCTTCTGCTGATCACTCAAACCCTCTATAGCAGGAGCCATTTTTTCCTTTGAGTCTTCAAATGAAACAGTGCCATAAGTGTAGTGTAATGGTGTATGTTGACTTGGGTACTAAGATTTGTTAGATGGCGCTGAATAAAGCATGGCCGCCGGTTTGAATCT
>JAUMHM010000002.1:2655097-2674246 GCA_032362435.1 Melikaiella ostensackeni | reverse complement strand
CGGTATGGACGTGAGTTGTTGCAAAAAAAATAATCGATAATTTAGGTCACGTGACTCATGTATAACATGGCCTTAACCTCATATTTTAAATTTATTTGTTTTTATGAATTAAGTCATTCACAATAATAAATCAAGAAGAAAAAAAATATGTCTGGACTGAAGAAAACTACGTAATATTGTGTAATCACAAGGAAGAATTTGAATTTTGAGAATCAAAAGGACAGAAAACTGTCGCAAATTTTATGTTTTTCTACAAAAAGTTACTAAACTTGAATTTAAAGGGGCTAGAAAGTCACAGGCGCCTAAATAATTGTTAATTCTGTATACAAAATGCATTTATCATAATAAATAATTATATTATACGTGAATATAGGTTATGTTACGAAGACGCGACGAATATGGGCCCTGCATGTTTTCATTTGGACGTATAATACGTTGCCTCGCGTGGAAAAGTGGGGACGTATTATTTGTAGTAACATACGCTTAGAAAACCACGTATAATACCTAAAGTAATATACCTAAGGTATTATACGTTCCCAACACTGGTAAAATGTGACCGATTTGTTGTCGATGACGTGGCGCATGCGCAGTATCGACATTTGCGGGCAAGAGTGAAAAAAGTGGACGGACGCAGCGAAAAAAGTGGACGGACGCAGCGAAAAAAGTGACGCACAGAGAAAAATGTAAACAAAGTGCGAAACTGCGGACTACTAAACGAACCCTGTGGCCTGCTTCAATAAGTGAAAGTGAACTCACAACTGTTGCGTTCTATCATATTCCACCACTCCTAACCTTCCTGACCAAACATTGTTACCAACTTATTGTTACGGCCATATTATTGCCATGTTGTTGACAATTTTGATTGTTATTGTTGCGTCAGTTGACAACAAATCGCCTCCTTCTTAAAGAAAAAACAGGTAAACAAAAATGAGCACTTTTTGAACGAATTATAGAAAAAGTATCGTGTCCCACACGTTGAAAAAGCGACAATTTTTCAACTTGTAGCACAATGTACTATTAGTGAATACAACCTTCAAAGATGACCCTGCCTTATATATAATGCAGCGCCATTTTCAGAAAGTTCATCTGGGCTATGGTGACTAAGGCCCGACCAGTTCCTGACTAAAACTTTTCGGTGCTTTTATCCTGATCAGGACCCAACTAAAGCCTGGCTAAAATACAAGATTGCGGCCATACTAGATGTACATACTTTTTTAGTCACAAGGAATGAAGAATCTTAACAGGGCCATGAAGGGCCATAACTAGAACTTACTAGTCTAGTTATTCTAGTGAGACTCTGACCACTGCCCTAGTCGAAATGGGAACAAATGGGGAAATTTCTACATGGGTTAGCCGAATCAAAAAGAAAGATCGTCGAGTGGAAATGAAGCTTGAAATCGGCGGAAATGGAGCCTCTTTATGGCAGCCTTCATTTTCGATTCCTCCAGTTTCCTGCATAATGTAGGTGTTCACAGCATTTTGTGTAGTCGACCTCGATTTATTCTCTAAAATATTATCTATATCCAGAAAAAAGTCTGCACTTTGAGAAAAGCCTGAAAAAATACTTGTAAAAAATTATGTATAAAGGGCTATTTTGAATCTCGCTATTTTGAATACTTTTTCCACCCCCTCCCCCCCTTCTTCGTCAAATTAACAGGTAAAAACATAATTATAAACATAATATTTTAACAGATTTGACAGCTCAAAATGCTCTCGAAACAGGGAAAATAGGGCGATTTTTCACGAAAATAGGGTAATAATAAGGGAATAAATTCTTTTTTAAAAATTAATGTATAGGTACTATATTGAATTCAATATGAAACGCTTAAAATTTTAAGTCGAAATATATTGCATTTTCGAACAAAATAGTTACATTTTCAGCCGAAAAACATTAATTTTCCACTAAAAGAGATAAATTTTCAACAAAAGAGATGAGTTTTCAAGCTAAAAAAAAAGTTGAATGATTTAGAAAACAGTTGACTTTTGAACTCGAAAATATATTTTTTCAACCAAGAAAGATGATATTTTAACCAAATAGTTGAGTTTTCAACAAACAAGCAAATTAATTCAAGACCAAACAGTTACATTTACAACTAAATAGTTGAACTTTCAAGCAGAAGAGACGAATTCTCAACCAAATAGTTGAATTTGTGAACAAAAATATGAATTTTTAACAAAATAGTTGAATTTTCAACAAAATAATTCAATTTTCCACAAAAATTTAAAGTTTTAAACCCAAAAATACGAATTTTCAGCCAACAATAATGAGTTTTAAACCAAATAGTTGAATTTTCAAAAAAAACTAAAATTCATTTTCAACCAAAAAGTTGCATTCACAATCAACTAGTTGAACTTTCAAGCAAATGGGACAAATTTTCAACAATGTATTAAATTTTTAACCAAATAGTCGAATTTTTAAGCCAAAAAGACGAATTTTTTAGAAGACAGTTGAATTTTCAATCCGAAAGGAAGAATTTTCAATTTAAAAAGACGAGTTTTCAACAGAGCAGTTAAATTTTCGTACAAAAAAAGTGACTTATTGAAAAAATAGTTGAACTTTTAACAATATAATTAAATTTTCAACAAAAAAATTCAATTTTTACACTCGAAAATATCAATTTTCATCCAAGAAAGATGAGTTTTAAATCAAATAGTTGAATTTTCAGAAAAACAAATTATTATCAACCAAACAGCTGCACTTAAAACCAAATAATTGAACTTTCAAGCAAAAAAGACGAATTTTCAACAATGTATTAAATTTTTAACCCAATAGTTGAATTTTCAACAAAATAATTAAATTTTCAACAAAATAATTGAATTTTTAACAAAATTATTAAATTTTCAAATAATGTGAAAAATCTTCAACAAAAAAATAAATTTTTAACGAAGAAGTTCAACTTTTAACCAAGCATTTCGAAAAATTTTCATTCACATTTATATTTTCTATGTGTGACGACACATTCTGCATTACCCCCACCCCCCCTCACTTCAATAATCCCCCCCGCTGGCAGTGTGACGTAGTTTTTGAACAGTCCCTTATGTAAAATTAATTACATTATCCAAATATTTTTTTTATATATAAAAGGCACGGGAACATCGAAAAATGACAAAAGGAGTAAAGTGCCTCCTGAGAGATAAATAAATAATTTTCCCTACCTAAAAAGAACTTGGCTACTCTCATGTAGTAAAAAAATTAGAAAATTTATCATAAGCGAAAAGGTGAATTTCTTTCATTAATCATTTTTTCTAAGTTAGATCTGAAATTTAGTATGCCACGTTCGGTTAGTAAATTTCTCTGTAAGTATGATGGACACACACACACACACATATAGAAATGCTTTTAAGCGACTGCCATGAAAGGACAATGAAAAGAAAAAGAGGGAAGGGGAAGCAAGTGGCTTTTCCGTCAGTTCGCGAACAGAATACGAATTTTCTAGGAGAATTATGGCGATAATATAATACTTGAGGTAGATACTGTTGTAAGTTTCTCGGCTTAAATGGAGAATTTCTTTTTATTTTTATGAGAAAAAGTAAATTATACAAATTCTGCCCTGGCGAAAGTTTCGGATAGAAATTCATCTCAAATCATTCCGAACCAATCCAAATTATTCTAAAATCTGTATCCGAACCAATCCGAAAAATTTCTCAATTTTGTTCGATCCAAATCGGTTGAAAATTAATCCGACTCAATCTAATTCATTCCGAATCAATCCGAACCAAATTTTCAATCCGATCAATCCGAACTCGGATTGGCCTATACCCTTTTTTTCAACCCAAATGAATCCGTTTCAATCCGAACTCGGATTGACCTATAACCTTTTTTCAATCCGAATGAATCCGTTTCAATCCGAACTCGGATTGGCCTATACCCTTTTTCCATCCGAATGAATCCGTATCAATCCGAACTCGGATTCATTCGGATTGAAAATTCAGTGTATATCAATCCGAGTTCGGATTAATTCAGACTCATTCGGATTGAAAATTTGGTTCGGATTGATTTGGATTGGAAGTTTGAATTGAACCGGATTGAGTCGGATTAATTTTTAACCAGTTTGGATCGAACGAAATTTACAACTTTTTTAGGAATTGTTTGGATTGATTCGCATTGGTTCGGATACAGATTTCGGATAAATTTGGAATGATTCAGAATAAATTCCTAACCGAAACTTTCTCCACGGTATGTATCTCAAACACATTATATAATCATAAAAAAAATTTAACTAAATCTTAACACGCATCACATAAAATCCTGGGGTTTTACTTTCATCTTGAAGTTGGGTCAAAGTGATTTGCCGCAGACTGATACTCAGTTGATTAAAATGATCCAAATTTGGTATCAAAATTATAATTGACAAGTGAACATTGACACTTTATACATGTATCAAATGTCAATGTTCATCTTATAGCACCTTATAGCACCTTAGAGTTTTTAACAAAATAGTTCGATCCTCAACCAAATAAATGAATTTTCAACAAAGAAGATTAATTATCTACCCAAAAAGACAAATTGTCTACAAAAGAGTTGAGTTTTCAAGCTAAAAAGTCGAACGTCTTAGAAAGCAGTTGAATTTTGAACAGGAAAAGATTAATTTTCAACAAGAAGGTTAATTTTCAATCAAGAAAGATGAATTTTCAACCAAATAGTTGAATCCACCCAAAAAATATGAATTTTCAACCAAGTAGTGGAGTCCTCAACCAAAAAGATGATTTTTCAATAAAACACAGGACTTTTTTACCAAATAATTGAATTTTGTACAAAATAGTTGAAATTTAAACTTATAAATGATAAATTTTCATTTAAAAATGGAATAGTTGAATTTTCAGAAAAATTAGTTAATTTTTAACCAAATAAATAATGAATTTTTAACAGAGTAGTTCAACTGTCATCCAAGTAGTTGAATTTTCAACCAAGAAAGATGAATTTTTAACCAAATAGTTAAATTTTTTAATGAAAAAAAAGTAAATTTTCTACCAAGAAGATTAATGTTCTGTCAAAAACGACGACTTTTCAAAATAATACATTAATTTTCAACAAAATCATTGAATTTCGAAGCCAAAAAGACGAATTATCTACTAAACAGTTGAATTTGCAATCCAAAAATATTATTATTTTTATCAAGAAAGTTAATTTTCTACCAAGTAGTTAAATTTTAAAATAAATAGTTCAATTTTCAACCAAAAATAAAAATTTTCAACAAAACTGTTAATTTTCAACCAAATAGTTTAATTTTCTGCCAGATTGTGGAATTTTCAAGCCAAAAAGACAAATATTCTACAGCGAAAAGAAAATGAAATTTTTACAAAGTAATTTAACTTTAAACCAAGTATTTGATTTTCAACCAAAAAAATATGAATTCTCAACGAAACATGTAATAGTTGATATTTCAACCAAACAAGATTAGAATTTGAAATAAAAAATAGTTGAATTCAACTAAAAAAGACAAATTTTGAACAAAATACATTAATTTCCTTTTATAAAAGATCAATTTTCAATTAAAAATATTAATTTTCGACAAAAAATGGGATAGTTACATTTTCAATAAAAAAATTAATTCTCAACCAAAAAACGAATTTTCAACAAAATTGTTAAATTTTCAACCAAAGATAAGAAGTTTCAACTAAAAAAAGATAAATTTTCAACTAAAAATGGAATAGTTAAATTTTTGCTTTAAAAAATTATTTTTCAACCAAAAATTAAACGATTTTTCAACAAAATAGTTAAATTTTCAACTAAAGAGATAATCTTCAACAATAAAATAATTTTCAACAAAATAATTAATTTTTCAACCAGAAAAAAAATAACTTTTCATCAAGAATAGTCGAATTTTCTTATTGGGTTCACAAACTTTGTTAGAATTTATTATCAGGAAACTTACTAAACGTTATCTAACTTTGTCGCGTTACTTCCACTAACCTCCCCCCCCCCCATGTTACTAAACATAGTTTTTTGGGAGACCCCCTTCACCCCTCAAATTGGTAATGTAGTTTATGGACGGCCCCTTAGTGGTCATCCACAAACTACTTAAGGTTTTTTTCCGAAATTTTAAACCCCCCCTCACTCCAGATTTGCTCTGTCAAGTATTTAAAATGAACATTAATGTTTATTTAAACTATTATTCTTTCGTCTATAAATTATTCAAGTTCCTATTTATTTACAGCGGGTTTCACAATCTTTCCCTTATTACGCTTTTTATCATTTTGCCACTTATACGCGAGATGAATTAATAGAACCCAGTAAGTAAATCTAACTATTTTTGTTTGAAAGGTAATAATTTTTCGTTGAAAAGCCTACTGTTATATTAGTGGTTGAGAATTCATCTTTTTTGCTTAAAAATTTTATTATTTCGTTGAAAACTTCATTATTTTGTTGAAAATTCAACAGTATCGTTAAAAAGTCATCGTTTTTGGTTGAAAATACAACTGATGTATGTTTGAAAATTCAACAATTTGGTTGAATTTTTTTTCTCTTGACTGACAAAGTGTAGAAAATTCGTTTTTTAATTTGAAAATTAATCTCTTTTGATAGAAATTTAATCCATTTTGGCTGGAATGCAACTGTTCAGTAGAAAATTAATCTGTTTTGGTTGAATTGAATTGCTTTTGATTTAAAATTAAAATCGTTTTCAGTTGAAATATGAAACTATTACATTTTTTGTTGAGAATTCATCTTTTTGCTTGAAAATCCAACTATATGGCTGAAAGCTCAACTACTTTGTTAAAAAATCATTTTTTCTGGTCGCCGATTCATCATTTTAGTTGAAAGTTAATTTTTTTAGTTGGAAATTAAAGTATTAGATTGAAAATTGATGTATTTTGTTCAAAGTTCGTCTTTTTCGGTAGAAAATTAATCTTTTTTGTTAGAAAAAAGAAGCTGTTTGGTTGACAATTAATCTGTTTTATTTCTGGATTCAACTATTTTGTGGAAAATTCGTCTTTTTTGCTTGAATTGAACTGTTTTTTATTTAAAATTAAAATCTTTTTTATTTGAAATATCAACTATTACATTTTTTGTTGAGAATTCATTTTTCTTATTAAACCTTCAATTTCTTGGTTGAAAGTTGAACAACTTCGTTAAAATTTAATTTTTTTTGGTCAAAGATTCATTATTTTGGTTAAAAGTTCATTTCTTTGATTGAAAATTTATGTATATTGTTGAAAATTCGTCTTTCTTGGTAGAAAATTAATCTTTTTAATTGAAAATGCAACTGTTTGGTAGAAAATTAATCTGTTTTGGTTAAGCATTCATCTTTCTTGAGTGACAATTCAACTATTTGGTTAAAAATTTATGCATTTTGTTGAAAATTCATCTTTTAGGTCAAAAAATCAAAATTTGGTTGAAAATGATTTGGTTTTAGTAGAGAATTCAACTATTTTGTTGAAAATTCGTTTTTTGTGGTTGAATTCAAATGTTTCGCACATCTTTTTTGGTTGAAAATTCAACTCCTTTGGTTCAAAGTGGAACTACTTTGTTAAGAATTTATTTGTTTGGTTGCAGATTCATCATTAAATTTGAAAATTCATCTTTTTGCTTGAAAATTTAATTATTTTATAGAAAATAATATTTTGAGTTGATATTTAATTTTTTTTAACTGAAAATTTAACGATTGCATTTTTCGTTGAAAATTAATCTTTTTCGGTTGAAAATTTATGTATTTTGTTCAAAATTCGTCTTTTTGGTCAAAAATGCAAATCTTTGGTTTGGCTATATTCAAGGGCTGAACTATTTTGTTGTAAATTAAACTTTTTTATTTGAAAATTAAAATATATATTTAATATAAAAAATATAAACAAATATTGTGTAATAAATATTAAAACTATGTTCATATTTATTTATTTACTTATACAACTATGTTTTTTGTTGAATATTCGTCTCTTTCGGTTGAATTCAATTTTTTATGATTTAAAATTAAAATCTTTTTTTGTTGAAATATCAACTATGATATTTTTCGTTAAAAATTCATATCTTTCAATTGAAAATGCAAGTACTTAGTTGGAAGTGGCACTATTTTGTTATGAATTAATTTTTTTGTCGAAGATTCATCATCTGAGTTAAAACTTTATATATTTTGTTGAAAATTCGTTTTTTTCTTGGAAATGTATCTTTTTTAATCGAAAATTCAAGTATTTGGTTTAAAATTCATGTATTTTCTTAAAACTTTGTCTTTTTCGTAAAAATTAATGTTTTTGGTTGGAAATTTATCTTTTGCAGTTGAAAATATAATTATTTAGTTTAAAATTTAATCATTTTGTTAAAATGTCATCCTTTTTGATTGAAAATTAATATGTTTTAGTTGAAGATTCAACTATTTTGTTAAAATTTTGTCTTTCTTGATTTTTTAAAATTATCTTAGATATAAAATTGAAATCTTATTTGGTTGAAATATCATCTATTACGTTTCTCGTTGAGAATTCATCTTCTTAACATTCAACTACTTGATTCAAAGTAGAACTACTTTGTTTAAAGATTTATCATTTAAGTTGAAAATTCATCTTTTTGGTTGAAAGTTGCTGTATTTTCTTATAAGGTCGTCTTTTTGGCTTAAAAATTCAACGTTTTGAATCAAAATTTTTCCTTTATTACTGAAAAATCTTTATTGGTTGAAAATTCATGTATTTTGTTGAAAAATTCCTCTTTTTTTGTAGAAAATTAATCTTCTTGGTTGAAAATTCATCTATTTGGATAAAAAATCTTCTATTTTGTTGAAAATGCGATACTTTCACTTGAAATTTCAGGGATTTGAAGCGTTTCAAGTAATTCAAGTTGAAAATTTTTCCTTTCCGCCTGCTTGCAAACAAAAAAACTGTCGGTTGCTAAGGTCGTGAAGTTGGGCTAGTCGATTTTTTTATTTACCAGATTGGATCATTTTGATATTGAATGGAAGATTGAATTGACCTGCAGTATTTTTGATATCTCAGGACTTACTGTGATTAGAATTAATTTGTATCTATGATTCATTCACCATAAATCGTTATTTATGAGTTGTTGCTAAAAAATTAAGAATATTAAAGTCCCGATGGGTTTCCAGATATCCAAAAAATTTGGTTAAAATGTTACGAGTTAGAGGAGCCAACTTCTAATTGCCACTCAAATTTTTTTCTTATTTTTTCTTACCTTTTAGAAGAGGGACCAATCGACCCCAACACGTAATGGCGCCTTTTCGATTGAATTGTCCTAGTGCCAATTCCATGTAAAATAACGGAATTCCTCCCACAACCAGCATTATACAGTACGGAATCAAAAATGCTCCTGAAACAAAACGCAATTTTTATATTAAAAATTAAATGTATATAGATTTAATTTTTAAAAATCTAGGAAATTGCTCCCCCGTACAATATTGTCAAGTTTTTTGATACTTGTCAATCATTTTATATTTTGAGGCTAAGATTTTTTGGGTTAAAAATGTAAATTTCATCGCTGAATTATAAGATCGTTACGAAATGTGTTTAAAACACATTTAGTTCATCAAGCCTCGCTTATTCTTAAACTCAGTCCCCGGAGCATATCGTGCGAGATTAATCTGACAAAATCTCAAGAGCCCTCCCACATCTCATGTCGCTGAAGACGACAAAAATTACTCCACTATTCACTACAAAAAGAGAGAGGAACTTGAAAGTAAAAAAGATTCAACAAAATGTTCGACAATATACATTTTAACAATTTTCTGTTACCTTGTTACCAAACAGTAGATAAAGAATTCTACTGTTAGGAATAGTACCTATACTGTAATTTATTGATTAACAAACTGAGACTCTTTACATTTTACGAATACATCTATACTTTTAAAGAACCTTGCAGAATATTGTAGAATATTCTGATAAATGAAGTACAAGTAAAAATTTACAGAGAATTTTAGAAATAAAAAACATTGAATACAATTTTAAGTCATTCTGGATAAATCCAGAATACTCAAGAGTATTCTAAAAAGTCCAAATCCTTCAAGGACATTGTAGAATATTTTATTTAAAAACATTCTAGAACATTTAAAAAGTCTATAATATTCTTGAAAATTCTAGAATATTTCCCAACAGTTTAGCAGAGTCTATAAAATTCAAGAGCCGTCTAGAAGATTCTGACTAGAACTTTGCAAAATATTCTAAAATATTCTAGGTTATTCTAGAATATTCCAGAATAGTAGATAGGTAGGGCATGGTGGGCTTCGATGCCTTTCAACCCAAAAACCGTTTTTGAAAAAATTAAAATTTTTTTGTGGGGGAGGGCGGATTATTAAGTATAGTTTTGTGAAAAAAATACTGAAGTGGTGAATGATTGGCATAAACTCATTATTTTGGCACTTGAAAAGAGGCTCTATATGTTAAACATCTTGCAATAACCAAATCCCTTTAAAATGTTTAAAAATAGGTGAAAAAAGTTGTAAAGATTCAGTTTTTATTCCTCAAAATTGCTCCATTCTGGTGAATTCTAATGCTTGGGCATGCTCTTCGAGAATTGGAGGGAATAAAGTTCCTTGCATACCTAGAAAAACCGAACATTACATTGACAATAGTTTAGGAACTATACCTGTCGAAACTTATTTTTTAACAAAAAAATTTACTAAAAATTGTATAATTTTAGTTTTCCTAAAATAACTCAGTTCCTTGCATTACAGTTGAAAGTTTTAGAAAATAAGTCAAAGTAGACTGAATTTCGTAAGAATCTCACATAAATACAATGCCCTAGCTCTAATAGATCGAATGAGATATGACCAATTACTCTTCTGTGACTGGTAACTGCTGACACGTATTTATTACAAAGCGACCTGGAACGGAGGATTCGAGATATGACCAATTACTCGTCTGTGACCGTTAACTGCTGACACGTATTTATTAAAAAGCGACCTGGAACGGAGGATTATAAATATGACCAATTAATCTTCTGTGACCGGTATCTGCTGACACGTATTTATTACAAAGCGACCTGGAACGGAGGATTCGAGATATGACCAATTACTCTTCTGTGACCGGTAACTGCTGACACGTATTTATTACAAAGCGACTTGGAACGGAGGATTCGAGATATGACCAATTACTCTTCTGTGACCGGTAACTGTTGACACGTATTTATTACAAAGCGACCTGGAACGGAGGATTCTAAATATGACCAATTACTCTTCTGTGACCGGTAACTGCTGACACATATTTATTACAAAGCGACCTGGAACGGAGGATTCGAGATATGATCAATTATTCTTCTGTGACCGGTAACTGTTGACACGTATTTATTACAAAGCGACCTGGAACGGAGGATTTTAAACATGACCAGTTACTCTTCTGTGACCAATCACTCTTCTCTGATCAGTCACTGACACGCATTTTTTAAAGGGTGACTTGGAAAGAGGGTTGAAGATATGACCAATCACTTTTCTGGGACCAATCATTCTTCTGTGAGCAGTCAATGATACGCATTTTTTAAAGGGTGACCTGAAAAAGAGGGTTGAAGTTTGAAGATATGACCAATCACTTTTTTGTGACCACTCACTCTTCTGTGATCAGTCACTGACACGCATTTTTTAAAGGGCGACTCTAGCGACACTCTAGTCACTTTTCTGTGACCGATCACAGAATAGATCACCTTGGAATACCTTTACTAGGAAGCATTCCTCTTTTTCAGATTCTAGCCTCGCAAGAAATCCCTTCAGGAACCGTCTTAAAAACTTTGTCGCCATTGATATCATACTCTTCCGTTTACCAGAATAGAAAATTTAAATACGACGAAATTTGCCGGACTAGAAAATTTAAGTTCAGCAAAATTTGCCGGTTTAAAAAATTAAATTACGGCAAACTTTGCCGGAGCCCTAAACACAACGAATAAATTATTCACCGTTAATCATTCAGAAAATGTTACGATTGAAATCTGGCTACTGGTACCATATTCATATCGTTATCTTGTGATCATATTGAATTATACCAGCTGTTTTGAGAATAGGTTGTGCTAATAATTTTGATATTAAACTTTATGAGCATCATAAAAGCTATGAAAATATTGTTTTTAAATTGTGGAATGCTATAACTGTCGTGATTATTTTCATAAAATCGAATTGTCTCCAAATTTTTTTGGAAAAATATATTCATTCACCATTTATTTCGAAGTCATTGCCTTTTGTAGAAATTATTAACCTGATAAACACTTTAGATGAAAAAGAGGAGCTCATATCCTTGATCGATTTGGACTATGACTTTTCCGTTGCTCTATGTAAGAAGATAAACAAAATGATTTCAAATAGCTTCCTTTCAGAAACAAAAATGGTACCTTTATATTTGAGAGAGACTTAAAGCATTGTATTGACAAATCTGATTGCTCGAGGCAATATATTGGTTGTTGCGTCGAAAACTGAATACGATTTATCACTGCCTAGTAAATTTTTCGGACTAATTGTCGGGAATGAGATGAAGCCTCAATTGTATCAATGCGAATACTTATTCATTATAAATCAATTTTTGGGTTATTGGGTCAGAGAAAGCAGTATCAGCTGATTGATAGTCGACATTGTGGCTGAACAAAGTTTTTGTCTGGTACTCAAAAATGTTTATATTGTACAAAGTGTTTTGATGATTGCGCAACACTTTCTAAATTGTATTGAAGAGATTACAATCATTTATAAATTATTGTAAAAATTGTTTCTAAAGAGAATACAATTCGAATTTTATCCTTTTTGTTCTTACTGCACAATTACACATTCGCATAAAAAGATAATTTTACACCTGACTTTTTATCATAAAGATTGAAGGAAATTTTCCAAAACAGAAGTGCTCAATAAAAGTAGTCAAATTCAAGCAATCAAGTGGGTCTATATTGTCACATATATAACTTTATAACACGCTTTTAGCGTATCGTAATTGACATAATTCAATTTCGAACATGCCAAGTGAACGCAATATTCAGGTAGGGTCGTTAAAGGCAAACTATATAGATTGTCGACTCGTTTGTAACTGAAATTATTTCTCAAAGTTTTAGGTCTAAATTTTCAGAAATATCATATATGTAACTGAAAAGTTATATTATTTATAAATTTATACCCAGTTCACAAACGTAATATCTCTTAAAATAGGTTGAAAAACAAGTCACCGGGGCAATTTTAAAGTTAGAACTTCAAAAAAAAAAAACTATTTTCGATGAAGACACATTTACCTGTAAACTTGGCAAATGTCGTAAAATAAGCGCTCGTGCTATATTCTTTCATTAACCACAAAATATAACAATTTCCAAATGTTTTCGGTACATGATCTCAAAATGGTCATTTCTGAACTTTATTAAGAAAAACATTTATAACGCCTGAACAAATGGACGAAAATATGACAATTGGCATTTTCCTACTTCTATCAGAAAAAATTTACTTGCATTTATTTAAGAACTAACTAATAAAAATCATATTATATACATTTGTGATAAAAAAATGCAGAGGAATTTTGTTGGTTTTGTTTTTTTGTTTGGTTGTTCGCTTAGCGACACTTCATATTTCTTAGATAAGGTAAAAATGCATGCAAATTGTGCACTGAATGATTTATAAATCTTTCACGTCGCCATTGTTATGAAAATCGAGACGAAAATTTTAACAAAATAAAAATATAATCGAAAGTCTGGAGACAGTATTTTTTGAGTTCCTTCACAACTTCTTGGTAACGACCTTACAAGTCTTACGTTTTAAATTTAAGAATTTTCACTTACGAACGCTTCAGTTGGAAACCGTAAAATTTACCAAATTTCATTTGAAATTTTGTTATTAGTCATTTTTTGTATTTTGAATTTGAAAACATTCAGTTTTGGTGTGTCAGCTTTATAAGCTATAGTGAATCGTACCTCCGTAAACGCTTTATTTACAAATTATTCAGTTAGGCTCCTTTTCAGTTTGTAATTGCATTTTTGTGAGCGCTCGTAATTTGAGGTTGCTTACCTTATTAGTGTTTAAAATTCAATACAGTTTGATATAGAATGATTCAAGTTTAAAATTTTGTAATTTTTAAGATTTCAAACTAAAATTTCGATAGAACGCATCAATCAAAAACGGTTTAATTGAAGCGATTGAAAGTTAAAGTTTTTAAATTTTCAAGTCTTCAGATAAAAAGTGGTTCAATTCTGAATAGCTGAAGTTTACACTACCAACGGATTGTATCGGACCACTAACCGGCTGGCCTATTAAAAATTAACCTTGACTTTGAAAGGTGATAGCGCCGTCCAGAATATAGGTAAAAATATTTATAAAAAACCGTTAGAAAGCTTACTAAATTCTGCGTCAAATGTGTCCTTGTTGAAGTAGTTTGGCTTTGTGTGTATTGAATTATCACGTAAGAAAAATGAAAATAAAATTCCGATTTGTAAGGAATTTTATACTTCAACTTCAACTATTGACAGGAGCTGGGAAAATGAATTTATAAATTTGATATTTTACAAGGGTGATCTTTAGGATTTTACCTTTCATTTGAGCCATTAAACATTGACAAATCTTCACGAGTTCATGAAATATTCATTTTTTTGTGCAAGCATGCTAAATTTAAAATACATTTCCGCATCGTAGTTCGACGGTGCGATCCTGCCAATAGGTGAAAGTTGAAATACAAAATTTCTTAAAAATCAGAATTGTATTTTTGTCTTTCTCCCGTAATAATTCAATACCCACAAGGCCAAATTACTCCAACTAGGGCTTATTTAACGCAGAATTAAATAAACTTTCTAACGGTTTTTTAAAAATACATTTATCTATATTCTGGACGGCGCTATCACCTTTCAAAGCCAAGGCTAATTTTTAGTAGGTCACCTGGTTAGTGGTCCGGTACTATCCGTCGGTAGTAAAAATAAGTAAAATTTTGCAATTTTCTTTTAAGTGAAAGGTCAGAAGACAAAGCTAAAGTACGGTCAAAGGTCAGAGATCAAAGGTGGGGCTTTACGGGTCAGATGGTCAAAAGTCAGGGGTCAAGTGTCAGGTCAAAATTCTAGCTTATCGTTCCAGGGATATGGCAATGATTGCTATGGTATTGTTACTCTTAACACTTATGCACCATAGTACTTTTATTGAATTTCCTTTTGTTTCGATGCGCACATAATGAACTGCACCTACATACAGTGAAACTTGCATTATTCTCTGTATCTACTCATTGTTGACAGGATTAAGCCTAAAGCGGCCAGAACTCAGGTATACATATTTTTTGAGTTTCTAAAATGAAAGCTCTTATACTTCGAATTATGGAAACTATAAACTCTCTCGGGACGTCAAATTTTAGTCGAAATGACGGAAATTTCGAATTATCGAAGTAGCGGAATTCGAATATTTTTAAAATTGAAGGAATAGGAGTTTCAGCAGGGACCACAACAAAACTTCGAATTGGCGAAAATTCGACTTATTGGCGGTACGAATTGTGGAAATTTCACTGTACTTCAAAATTACCCACAACAAAATGCATTTAATTCTTTTTATATGCAGTGAATTTCTTAAATACCTAAATACCTGTTGAAGTTGGAAAGCTAATTTCTGGAGGGAAGGCATTTAAGAACTTTAGTTTACTGTTGATAATATTTAGATAAACTTGATTTATGACGACCAAGTTAATTTCGCAATTTTTAATTTGAGACATTTTATTAAAATTAGAAATATTTTCAGATGATATGTACCTAAGAAACCCTTGTTTGTTTCTACTTGAAAGTATTTCAATAACTATAAAAAGAATATAATTTGCAAATAACTGATTTTCAGTTGATTTGAAAAATTAGTACAGTTTGTTCGAAAATGATAAAATGATTTTAGGCTGGGAATTGAAAAAAATAGACATCTATAATGTGAAGTATAGTTGAAGATAATGGCGAATGTAAGTGTAGGAATATAATATGTATATATATTGTACGAGTACGCGAATGAAGACACTTAAGAATAAGTAGTAGTCCCCGAAGCATAATAATTGCTCCTTAATCTCTTGAAGTGAAGCCCTCGGCTGGAAAGCCGACATCTCCAGATTCCACCACCCTCTCAACATTAGCCACTACTAAATTGTCATAATTTCTGAAATTGCTTGAAGGAGATGCTATGAAATCATGAAAGTGGCTCTTCGTGGCGTGAAAATTGCTGTTCGAGAAGTTGAAAAACGGCATTTTCTAGGAAAAGGTCTAAATGTCAAAATTAGGGTCATGATAAAAAGGACTTCTCTCAAAAAATTGCAAAGAACCAATAATATCACACAAAATGTCCAAGTATCAAATTGAGTTAAAAAATCGCATCTCGAAACGTTGCACAATGGGCATTTTTCATTTATTACATAATGTAGTCATCAACTGTTTGCAACGTTTTGAAACCCTGGGGTTTTGTGTGATGACATGCATTAGAAAAGTTATATTCGTATGCTTTTCGTATTTAAGTTTTTTTTACAAAATATGTTTTTAACAAATCGTGAAAAAATATTATTTTTCTTCTTACTCATAATTAATACTTGATAGAAATGTCAGTTAAACAATATTCCGCTTTGTACGTGTAATCTGATATCATTAAAATTATCCATCACTGATAGAAAAGACTTGAAAATTCAGTCATTTTTAATGTACATATTGAAAGTTTTTTCCATTCACGTTCATTAAATTTAAAACATATTTTACATTAATTTTCATATACATGTGCATGAATGGCTGTTCCTGTATTGCATTTTTGCAGGTTTTGGTTACTGAAAGTGTTTTTCATGCACTTGTAACTGAAAATTCATTTATGAACATTCTTTTCATTATACAGGTATTTTCTATATGTAACAATAATGTTTTTAATTTATTTTTATAAACAAACTGTGTAGTTTGTATCATACTCTAATCCACAGATATGTGAAACTGTTAATTCCGCAGTAGAATAATGCAGATTGATCAATGGGAAATCCAAGGTGAATTATACTAAATTTTAAACTGAAATGAGGTGTAAAAGGAGATTCGGCGGAATATAATTTTTGTGGATATGGATGTTTCTTTTTTCTTGAATGGAAAGGGAGGGGGATGGCGTGAAAAAATTTCTGTTAGTAGCAGTGTACGTGAGTGGAAAAAAAATTCCAATACCTGTGCATTAAAATTCAGTCAGATTTTTCGAACAGTGTATGTATTTAACACAGTTACAAAATGTAATAATACATATGTACATGAAAATTAATGTGCAACACTATAAATTTAATGTGCGTGAATGGAAAAAACTTCCAATACGTACATCAAAACTGACCGAATTTTAAAGTCTTTTCTAACAGTAATTTGGGGTAAAAAGAGTCTTTATTCCTGAATTAGGAATAATATGCAAGACTTGCATGCGTCACAATTTTCAGGATAATTTTGAAATGAAAATCTACACAAGTTAAAACTTTTTTCAATTCCTGTGGGCACCTTTCCCTTAAAAATGAATCCATCTCTAAAATCCAATCCATTCAATTATTAAAAAGTACATGGCGCCATCTTCGATTGATATTTCAAAACGCTCGAAACTATTCTTGCCAGGAAACCCGTGTTCATCATTGGATGAATCTGTCTTTTTTCTGCTGTTTATAACGAAAAGTGTACAAACTTCAGGTTTATGAGAAATGCTAGGTTATCTAAATAATATATTAAATAATAATAATAATCAATGAAACAAAGGTCTCCAGCACTTTGAAATAAAAAAATTTAATGTGTTCAGTTCAAGAACCATAACATAGAATTCGAGCAGTGAAATTTAGTTAAAATACTTTTTTTTCAACTACAGTCTTAAAAAAAAGAATCACATATTCAATGTTTAAATTGACCTATGAAGTTTATACACTTTAGAAATATGTTATTTATGTAAAGAATTTAAATGTTGGAACTTGAATATTTTAGTATATTAGCGATAAAGACTCCTCAATTTTGATACATTTTTAAAAAATAGAAAGTTTCAGCTCAAAAACTTTTGATAATAAATTTCAGAGGCCAAAGAGATTCTTTTTCAATTTTTAGCAGATATCCGAAAAAGCTCTTTTTTCTCTTACTAATTGAATTGCAAAATCTGAAAATAACGTAAAAAGTTTCTTTGAAACTTTTGAAATAAAAAGGTCTTTAGCTTATTTCAATATTTATTTTAATGTTTAATTTTAATGTTACATTTCCAGAAGGCATAATAAATTTCAGCACCAAAAACATGTATATTTATACTCAAATAGGATTTTTATTTAATAAATGGAAACTTTGCTTCAAGATCCAACCTCAGCCTTAAAGTAACCTGAAAGTTATTTGTGATTTTAGCAAAAAATTATTTTTCCTACATTAACAGATATTAGAAATTGAGAAAAAATACTTTTACCCTTGAACTGATGTTTATACTTATATATACACTTCATTTGCAATCTGTTTTTCGTGAAAATTAGAAATTCCGTATATCTCTCAATTGCTCTAAAAAATATAGTACTATATGAAACAAACAAAAATTGAGAATCTGAAAGTAATTCACTCAGTTTTTTAGAAACTTAAATTATTAAGATTTTATACACTATACTTTTGCTTCTTGAGCATTCGTAAGCTATTGGATGAATTATTTCATAATTTCCACCAGGAATCCAAAATAAATTTCGTATATCTACCCCGGATATTTCCATTATAATTTCGTAATGATTAATGTTTGTTTATAATAATATTTGATACCTTCTTTTTTTAGTAATTTTCAATTCTCTGGACTTTTTAAATTCGGTGAATTTATGTCATCCCCTTATACCTATAAATTGATTTTTAATATGCTATATGAATTTAAAAAATTAAGCTGAATCCTAAGATTGCGCAATCTGCGCAAATTGCAATTTCTGCAATTAAAAAATATTTAATCTTATACTTCTGCTCTGAGCAGAAATATATGAGATTCTATGAGAAGATTCAATATTTTTAATTACAGAATTTTGAAAAAATGTAAAGTGTCAATCTTTTATCATAATCTAAATTATATTCACAAGCGCTTTAAATTTGTAAATTTTTATGAATTTTTATTTTAGATCTCTGAGAAAATACTATTTTCAAAATAAATTTTAGAAGCTCTAAAAATTATCTTTAAAGTTTTTTGGTGATTTGGAAACTTTTTCATTTTGAAAATATAAAATGCATCTGCAAACAAATGTAAAATTTCTCATAAATAAAAATAGACCAAACCCTGAATCTTTTAATTGCTAAAGTTTTCCCAATTTTTTAGTGATAAGTATTTCAATCGC
>JAUMHM010000002.1:2620771-2634510 GCA_032362435.1 Melikaiella ostensackeni | reverse complement strand
ATTTTAGCTGAATTTTGATCTTTCTTGTTTGAAATGTATCTTTGTAGGTTCAAAATTCATCTGTTTGGTTAAAAATTTAACTATTTTGTTAAAAATGTATTATTTTTTTTTAAATTCAACTATCTTGTTAAAGTCATATTTTTTGGTCGACAATTCAACTGTTTTGTTCAAAATTCACCCTTTTGGATTGAAAATTAATCTTCCATGGTAGAAAAGTCATCTTTCTTGGTTGAAAATGAACTTGTTTTGAAAATTCAACAATTTGGTTGAAGATGCAACTGATTTTAGCTGAATTTTGATCTTTCTTGTTTGAAATGTATCTTTGTAGGTTCAAAATTCATCTGTTTGGTTAAAAATTCAACTATTTTGTTAAAAATTTATTATTTTGTTGAAAATTCAACTATCTTGTTAAAGTCATATTTTTTGGTCGAAAATTCAACTGTTTTGTTCAGAATTCACCCTTTTGGATTGAAAATTAATGTTCGATGGTAGAAAAGTCAACTTTCTTGGTTGAAAATGAACTTTTTTTGAAAATTCAACTTTTCGGGTTGAAAATTCAACTCTTTTCTGAAAAATTCATCTTTTTGGCTTGAAATATTTTGTTGAAAATTCAACTGTCTTCGAAAAAATCGCTTGAAAGTTCAACTATTTGATTGTTAATGGAACTATTTGATTCAAAATCAATTTTTCGTCGCGTTGAAAATTCGTCTTTTTAGTTAGAAAATTCATCTCTGTTTGATACAAAATCATTTTGGACGAAATTTATACTGTTTTGTTAAAAACTCGTTCTTTTGAACTGAAAATTAATTTTTTATGGTAGAAAAGTCATCTTACTTGGTTGAGATTAATTAATTAATAATTAATGGCACTGTTTGCTTAAAAATTAATTTTTTGTTGTTGAAAATTCGTCTTTTGGTTAGAAAATTCATCTCTTTTGGTAGAAAATCTTTTCCGGTTGAAATTTTAATTATTCTATTGAAAATGCAATATATTTCGACTTGAAGTCTTAGTCAAAACTAGCCCAAAATTGGTAACGTAGTTTATGGACGGCCCCTAGGGGGTGAGACCAAAAAAATATGATTATGAAAAATAAGGGCCACCCTACTTTTCAATGTTTGAGACTACACGTTTTTATTTAAAAATTGTTCATTTTTGAATGATTCAATTTTTAAAATGGTTTGAATCGCTTTCATTCTTTCAAATTGTTCAGTTTTTTCCAGATTGTTATTGTTGTGAGTTATTGAAAAAATTTTCAAACTGATAACGGTGGTGTGCATAAACTTGAAATAGCAATAAATACCCCACTTCTTATCTTGTATAAACATTACGAAGGTAGAAAATTAAAACAAATTCACGTCCACGTGGGCGAATGAAAACCGGGTTCGTAGACAATTCGTGTTTTTCTTTTGAAGAACAAGGATGCAACCGCCAACCAAAGTGGCGCTCCATTGGCAATAAAGGAAATCAAAATTTGACCAATAAGACTCGAGTAGCGAAGAGTGGCGAAGAGTGTCGAAGCAGCTCGAAGAGAGATAAAATGGCAGTTCAGAGGCGAATGTAAATACAAGTGTGCACGAGTGTCTAACGTCAAAAGTCGAAGAAAAATATTGCCTCGGAGTTGAGCTTTTGTCTGACACTCAGGTATTCAAGCATTTTCCGTTCAATCATCCGCATTGAAATAAGTTGGTTCCTAAATTCGGTTCTCAGATTCGTTGTTTACTGTACGTGGTTCGGTTGCACCTGATTGTGTCATTCTACAGTAGATCTCAAAGTAATTGCACATCCAACTGAAAGAGAGTTTGCCACGTCAGGAGTTTTCATTAATTTTTTCGTTGTTTTTATTTCACTTTGAAATCGATTGCAAAGGTGATTCTTACTTTCATTTCCACGAAACTACTTTGTACCTGTTTCTACGATTGTGCTTCCCTTAAAGGTGAGTTTTGCCACTTGTGTTTATTTACTTTTCTGTATGCATATGGCTACATTTTTTATCCAAACAATGTCCAACTGGAACGAGTATGTGGTTGTGTTTTGTTTTTGTTTGTGTTCTTGTTTGGCTGTGTTTTTGTTATGATAAAGTGGAATTATGCAATATAAAGTGGAAATTAAAAATAGAAATAGTTGGTACTCTGTAGCTCAGAAGTGACATGTTTTAGATTAGAAATGGTAAATCAATCGATGCAACAATTCGTCTTTTACTACAATAATTGTAGTAAGAGAGAAATTAGTTTTAAAATTAAATAATGTAATAATAAATTGAATTTTTTTGTGTAAATTGACTCCACTTCTCCAAATTTGGAAATGTTATACGTGTTGGCATCGCATTTTCAAATTTGAAAAAAAAAATTACATATAATTTTTTTTTTATATTCAGAGAAACATTCTAAATTTGAAAGGTTTAGAAAAAACGTCGCCACTTAATTGTTTTTTGTTGTTAATTTTAAGCCATTTTATCACTTTTTTTGAAACTTCTCAATTGTGTTTAAAATTTAAATCAGTTCAGAATTTAAAAGTGTTCGAATGAGATTTAAATTTTGGGATATACTTCCGAAAAGCACATACCGCCGATTAATTTGAAACTCCGTAGATTTATGTATTTTGATACGCTGATTACGAAAGTAATAGTGAAAATTGGCGCAAATTCCATTTTCATGGTGAAAACCATAAAAAACCCATGAAAATCATAGTTTTTTGCTTTTATCTTAGTGAATAATAAAAATCTACAAAAATGTTTTAAATCAAAGTTGTAGATCTTTCAAAAATACATATTTTATGTGCAATACATTTTTACTCTACGACTAATAGTTTTTGAGAAAATGGCCTTAAATGATATGAAAAATTCCTGGAAGGCTGAACACGCGCTCGTAGAATGGTTAGGAGAAGCGAAACATTCGAGAGCGGACATTGGTTGGAAAGGGGTAAGGATGTGACCTACATTATTTCTGCGACTAGTCACAAGGGTGACTTCCCCCCACGAGATGTTGGAAAGGGACAGAATGTGACCTACACTCATTCTGTGACCAGTAACAATGGTACCTTCCCCCTCCCCCAACGAGACGTTGGAAAGGGGTAGGGATGTGATCTACATTATTTCTGTGACCAGTCACAGGGGTGCCCTTCCCCCCACGCGAGACTTTGGAAAGGTTTAGGGATGTGACCTACGCGTCAAAATACGTAGGTATACGGAGTTTCAAATTAATCGGAGGTATGCGCTTTTCGGAAGTACACTCAAATTTTGAATTCTTATTATTGTGGGACATTCAGCATTTGTTGAAAATTCATTTTTTCTGATTGAAGATTCAACTATTTGCTTAAAAATTCATCTTTCTTGATTGAAAATTCAACTACTTGGTTAAAAGTTGAACTACTTTGTTAAAAATTTTTTTTAAAGATTCACCTTTTTGGTTGAAAATTTAACTATTTTGTCGAACATTCGTTATTTTTTTTATTGAAAATTAATTTTTTAATTTTAAAAATTTAACTGTATATTCCATTTTTGGCTGTAAACTTATTCTTTATAAGTTGAAAATTAATCTTGTTTGATGAAAATTCATATTTTTCGCTGAGGATTCAACAATTTTGCTAAAAATTCGTCTTTTTTGTTTAAATTCAATTGATTGAAAGGTCGTTTTTTATGTTGAAAATTAATTTCAAATTCTTATTATTGTAGGATATTCAAAATTCATAAAAATTCTGAATTTAATTTTAATTTAAGGCACTGACTAGTGTTACGAAATTTTCCGTAAGACTTAACCCGGTCAAGTATAGCGCTAGGGCTAGAATTACGGAAAATTTCGTAACTTTAGCCCTGAACGAGCTGGAAAGGGGTTGACCTTATGGAAAATTCCGTAACGTTAGACAGTTCGAATTTTTAAATACAACTAGAAGGAAATATTGAAGAAAAATATTGAGTTTCAAAAGTTCAGTTTACAAAATATTCGAATTCAAGTTACCTTAAGCAGTTTAAATGTCTAATTCTGAAAAAAAGTGTAATGTTTCAAAAAATTGTTTAATTTTTATTCACGTTGAACACCTTTGTTGATACAGTTTTTGTAAATTAATTTATCATTATCTGATCAACATGCTGTTAAACAATATAAAGAAAATATTTTAAAACTTTCTAACAAAAAAACTGTTAGAAGAGCGGGAGGGTACGTTGGTCCACCTAAAAGAAAAAGTGATTGTAAAGGAAAAATATGCGACCGTAAATAATGGAAAAAATGTGCCTTGGGTAGCTTCTTATCTTGACTATAGTATGTGAAAGAAGTTTTTTAAATAGAAAATACGCAAAATAGGTTAATGTTACTTTTTCTGAAGTAGTGCCCCTGCGTCAAGTTACCCGCCACTTCGGGTGATTTGGCGCACCACTATTATTGTTTGATATTGCAGTATATTAATAATTAATTGAATTACGTAACTTATGATTAAATTACGTAGCTCACTTGTAATACGTTATTTTAATTTCATGTCAATTTTGACGTAACACATGGTAGTAATAAACAACTCAATCCAGCACATAACCTGACTTGCACTGTTTTTCCACTGTTTTGTACAAAAGCGTCAAATCACCCGCCCACAGATTGTTCATTAATTAAATACTTTTCGCATAAAAGGCTCATTTATTTGATGATAATCTATTTTCTAATCTTGTGTTTCAAGATCAAATATTATAAAAGTGTTGGGTTAGTCAAGTTAATGTTAAATGTGATTTATTCATCGATCGATTGAATTAAATTGTTCTGAAATTAACCAAAAGTTGTCGGAAATAATCCTATAAATAAGCTTGTGATGAAAATGTTTTGAGAAATCGACTGATTGTGAATATTTTATCGATTACATATCAGTATCAGGCCCAAATTAATGTCGTAAGTTGGTGCCCACATTACATAAAATTACCCAAAATATTAACCTTGAAATCGCATTTTTAAGGACTTATGTAGGGGGGAAAGTGTCACAAAAAAAAGGTTTTTTCGAAAACGGCTTAATCGTTTTTATGGAACAAAATATACATATGTTGTGTAGACCTAAAATATTTTAAGCGATTTTTGAGAAAAACAAATTTTTCTTATATTAATTCACCCCTCCCTAACTCCCAAAAAATGTAATTTTCAACGTGAAATTTTATAAAATTATCATATTTTTTGCGTCTTCATTCTCAATTTCTTTGCAAATAAATATTTTCCAGATAACTCAAAAGTCTGTAAGTTAAAATCATAAAATTTTATTTTTTCATATTAACTGTGAAAATTATAGAAATAATTTTAAGTTATAATACATAAAAGAAACAAAATAAGTCGGGCATTTGATGACGCAGTCTTTTTTAATCAGTATTTCCTTTGCAGATAATGTTTATGTTTCAATGTTTATGTTTCAATGTTGTGAAAGCAATAAACGCCAATACGTCTCACGAAATCTACACGTAAAGCATCAAAGCATTCTTTTTAAAGAAATTTTGTTTTACCTTCTTCAAATAATTAAAAATTTGTTAATGTCAGTTTCTTCAATTTCGTGTTGCCTAAATCATTTTTATTGATTATCTCTCTTTTTTTAGTCTCGGAGAACTAAAAATATTTATAGATATACGTACTAATATATTTAAGCTTTGAATTTATTATAGTTCTATAATTCAATGAGAGTTGAATACTTATGAGATTTAAATTTTCAGATTGTTTTAAATTGAAGAGTCTTTATAACTTGTTAACAATAAATTTAAGAAGCCTTCAAGTTTGAATGCTTTAAAATTTAAACCATTTATAATTTGAGCAGCTCAACAAATCGGAGATAACGAAATTATACAATTAGACCTTAGACTAGCATATGCATATTCACAATCATGCTAGTTTGTGTCATACTGACTTTCAACATTTAATTTTTCAGTCAACAGTTTGAGAGGAAAATAAACTCAACAGCAATGGACGATGAGGGTTTTGATCCATGCGAATGCATGTGGAATCACGATTTGGCAATGCAGCGGCTTTTGTCCATTGTAAGTTGTAACAAGTATAAAAAGCAAGAAATCATTGTTTAAACGTTTTTAAGTATCCAACTTATGAAAAATTTTGTATTAGAATCTGGAGTAATTGTCTTGTTTTGACATAACACAGGTGTCAAAATTCTTTTTTCACCGTTCCACCTGTTTTAAATTGTGCAATATAATTGTGAAGCTTATGCTAAAAGTTCTCTACTCAGCAGTTACGTAAATTGCATCATAAATGTATAATCGAGTACATTATCTGTACTGATACAAACTTGGTTATATTCTCGAGAAGAGAGAATTTTTTTATTTTACTAAGGAGCAGTTCAAATCATCCTTTTTAAATAGTAACTTTTTCTTACCTAGATTATTAAATAACGTTTGGTGAAAACCTTTATTTACAATGAATTATATTTCATTCTGCAATAAAATTAATAAGATTTACGTGTAAAGTACCTGTGGCTTTCACTTAAAATTTTAATTATTTATTTCAGATTTAATTTAAGAATTTGAGAATTTTTGTTCCTGAAGTAAATTATTAACTTTTGTAAGATTTTATTAAAAACGAGAATCTTTCATCAGAAAAACTAAGTCATTTATTCAAATTTTTTTTTACTCTTATGACAAATATTATAGATTTTTATTTCGAGTTATAACGGCTTTTTCCACATTATGATTTTAGTTGCGGCAAACACAGGCTTACTGTACTGACAATGAATGTCTCTCCATCTCGAGGTGTATGTATATTTACGTAATAAAAGCAAAGTGTAATTTAAGAATAAAGAAGAAAACAGCCGCAGAAAATTTGCGATCTCTAAAAAATGTATCGCCAAAGCATATCTAGAATTAATATTGTATTTGAAAGCTTAAAGGGATTCGATTTGATTTGTTTATTCAAAATCAATTTTTCAATTTGAGGCTTTTTTTCAAAACTGCACAAGCAGTTGGAAGAGTCCATTTTGTGGAGAAAATTGAGATTTTAACGTTATTGAGCATTTTTCTACTAGCAAGTTATCATGTTGAATACCTGCCTAATGTTAATTCAGCATAATTTTAAATATTATTGATGCGTTAACATATGTCTTTTGTTTGGCCTATGTATACAAAAAAGTGGTCTTACTTTTTCCTTCAAAATTCAGTCTTTTAATTTTTAGTATGAAAAAAAATATTAAGAAAAATTTGACTTGCTTCATAAATTGACTACGAGAAAAAAACACCGATAAAGTGTTTTTAATACCTCTTACTTACGGTATTTAAAATTACGAGTTCGCAAATTTTTGTAGCAAATACTTGAGATTGTCATACTACAAATGATTTATTATTTTAGTGCCGGGGCCATCATCAGCCCCAAGTGACAACTTTTTCATGATGTTTTTGATGTTTGGGATGTTCATTCTCATGTATGCTCTCAGGCCAAAGTCTCTCAGATGGAAAAATAAGGAAGACATGAAACCTAGACGCAACGAGCCCGTGAGTACAATTATTATTACCTACATAATTATATTTACAAAATTTAAATTTAATATTTGTTTCATAATTCAATATCATAAATTGTGTATAAATTAATTTAAATTTAAAAACATTGAAAGTATTCTTAATTAAATAAGTATACATATTGGGCATTGCATTTAAAGTGTACACAGTGCCCAAAAAATGTCTTTCGATTTTCTACAAACTACGGTACATACTACAATATTTACTGCAGTTTGAAGAAAGTCAAAAAACCTTTCTTTTGGGCAGTACATCCTATTCGAATCCTACTGTAGATGCAAAACGATAAACCACCATAGGGCATGGTTATACCGAGATGCTTTAAACAGTAATACGAATACATCTGAAAAATATTTTTTACAATAATATTTATTACTCACCAAAAATTCGATTTGAAACGATTGATACAGGGTCTCTATCTGTTTAAAAGAAATAAGAAACAAATGAGGAACTGTGATGATGGTTGAAGGGGGTTAGGTTTTGAATTCAGTTTTCTCAAGTTTCGAAATTGACTAAATATTTTAATTAATATTTCGGAATTCCCTAAACCTCCTATTGTGTCCTTTGTGGTTTAGAAACTAAAAACTCTATACGTTTTCTTTGGATATGCATTTCATCCATGTTTTGAGATATTCTGAATTTTAATTTTTACGAGGCTAGAACCGAACGAGTTACGCTTACGCCGAAAGGGACTTGGCTTAATGGTGTAATAATAATAATAACAATAATAATGATAATAAATTTCAAAAAAGTACATACGGGATAGATATTTGAAAAAATGGTTACCCCATTGGAAAAATCCTCGACGAAATCCTCATGTTATTTCTGAGAGAAATTTGAAAATCCTCGAGGATTTTCACGAGTAAATCCTGTCAGAAAATAACACGAGGATTTTTTCAATAGGTTATTATTATCAAGCTCGTTAAATTTCCTTTCGAATTCATTACGTATATATTCGGTTTATTTTTGATGGAATAATATTTTATTAAAAAATAGTCTACACACCAAAGTGCACAATTTACACACACACACACCATATCTCGGTAACCATGCAGTAGGGTTGTGTATGGTTTCGCACCTACAGTGGGATCCAATAGTACTAAAATTTACCACAGTTTGAAGAAAATCGGAAGAACTTTTTGGGTAGTATGTATATTTGAAATGACCCAATTTTTCTAGATTCAGAAATAAAAATCTTTCAAATCTTAACATTTTTTGTATGATATTACAAAAAAATTCTTTTGAATTTATGAAGGACCCAATAGGTTAATAATCCTTAAAGTCTTACCCCCTGAATTTATAGATTTGAACAGAATAATGAACCTCTATTTTTTACATAAAACTTTCTTGAACTTTCGAAATTTCTAATCCTAATTTGATCCTCAAAAATATAGGTTTAAGCTGCAGAGTGAATGAAAAAAAAAGAATTGTTTTTGTGTTTAACATTTTTTGTTCTCGTTCCATTTTTCTCTAAAACTATCATACTCAGAAACTACGTTATAATGGAAAAATATTTGGTTTTTGTGGCCGACATATTTTATTCTTACCTTTTTTATCTTAAACCCATTTTATAGTCAGTGTTTCACTTTTTTGTGAAGAACACAGCATTCTTTGAATTGTTCACTAAAAATATGAACTTTAAAAAACTATAACATTAGGCAAAAAGTTTTTTTTTCGTCGCTGACATTTTTTGTTGTTACCTCTTTTGTGTTAAACCTTTTTTATATAGTGTATTTTACTTTTTTGTGAAAAAGGCCTATTTTCAAATTTTGTCTGAAGATATGAACTTTAGTGACTGCATTGATTTTTTATTGCAGCCGAAGTTTCTAATTCATATTGTTTTTTCTTTAACTCTTTTTATCGCGACAGTTTACAGTAAACTATAAAGAACAAATTTTTTCGTCACAATAAAGTGAAATTCTTCTGTCCATTTCGATCGCAAAAAAATATTTTTGCACTAATGCTCTCATGTTCATAGTTTTAGACAAAAATTGAAAAGATACTTTTTTCTTCACAAGAAAGTGAAAGACTGTCCATAAAAAGGGTTTAAGATAAACAAAGGTAAGAATGAAATACGTGAGCCGTAAAAAAATCTTTTTTCTTCATTCATTATATAGGGCATATGTCTGAAACCTTTCACTTTTCAATAAAAAAAATAATGATACAATTTTTGTAGCCACAACATTGATACTTTTACTATATTAGATATTCTGTAATTGGATAGAGGATAACTACTGTTTTCAAATAGATTTTATTTATTAAAAATATTTAATTATGTGAAAGAAAACAATGTATCGGATCTCATTTTTATTTAAAAACATTTGACTGTCGGTGAACGAAAATTTGAAAATGAAAATAATATTCTGAAAAAAAATTAAGTATTGGGTAGTTTATTACGACAAATTTGGTAATAATCTTTTGTCGCACTTAGCAGTAAATTTTTGGTTTTGATTTTCTTTTTGCTTTTCCCTCAGCAGAGTCAATTTATTTGTACAAGGATTCATCATTGAAAAAAGCTAACCTGTAGGTTAATCATTATTATTATTTGAATTTGTAACCAAGAATATGACAGTTTTCTTCTGTAACGTCACTTAAGATTTGTGAATTAGCAACTTCACGTTGAATAAATTTTGAATTTTTTGTTATTCTACTAACGGTCGATCGTTATGATAAAAAATATTTGGTATAAATTAGTAAATACGTGTTTGTTCGGTAAGCACAGTCACAGAAGTCTAAATAAGAAATATGAGCAGGTCTTCATGAACATTTCCAAAATTTTAAATTTTATTTCAAGGAGTTTCATGGTTATAACGGTCGTTTTTAAATGTTGTACGCAGATTATTTATTTTTTCGAAATACTAATCGCTTGAGAAGCAAAACGTCACAATAGTTTAGGTTAGTTCCTCACCCTTTATTATTACTTAAATTCCACCTTTCAATAGTTTTCTAACGTGTGCGAGCTTGCTTCTAAAAATAAACAATGTAAATATAACCAAAACCATCACGGTCGAAATGGTAAAATGAGGGACATAATTTTGAAGTCTATAATTTTGTTTGCATTGAATGAAATACAGATTTTCTTGAATACACATGATTCTAGTTTAATTAACTTGAAATGCATACTGTGTTTTATAACCCTATCTTGTATCGCAATAGTTTTAGGCATAAAAAGCATAAGAAAATGTGGATCCGAACAAACTAGCTTCGTTAAAAATCGAAAATTCAAACTTCAATTACTTTTGATCTAGAGTATTAATCTATTTAAAACCATTTAACCAGTATACTTTACACTATAATAGATATCTAGTCACTAAAATTCCTTGTTAATTTACTAAAATTACTTCATGTTTTAAAATAAATTATTTTTCTAAAGAAATTATTAAAGATATCGTGAAAGTGCAAAATAAATTTACTTTTACATCCAATCCGAAAATCCTTGGGCAAGAATCTCTTGCCATACTATGAACACAGTTTTACATAAAAATATTTTTGTTGATCCAACGTTATATCTGCCAAAGCTTCAACTGTGACTTCAGTAATAATTTTAATCTAAATATTGTTCTACACATTGCGTGTAACAACTTTCTATTAAAATGATATTCACGAAGAAAAATGAGCAACTTGTTAAAACAGTTTAAACTTACTTCACTCTTTCTCTCGCTATTAGTAATTTTAACCAGTTAAGTTGCAGAAACTACATTTTGAAATAATAGAAGTGAAATTTACAATAGATTCCTCGATACAGATTTCTGATTTTATTGCTCTTAAATGTTTTTTTTTTCATGTAAAGTTCTCTGAGAAACCAATAACCGTCGTTCAAAAGCAGACCTTTTTTTGATTCAAACAAATATTCAGTGAAACAGTAATTATTCATTTCGATTCAACAGTGATGCTGTGAATTCTATAGTTTATACAAAAAATTTGATTCAATAAAAGATCTGCTTTTAAACGAGGCTTATTGATTCAGTAGCATTTTTTCCCAGTGTTGATAAAAAATCATGTTCTTCAAAAAAATACTTTTTCCTGTAACAGCGACTTTCATATATTGCCAATGGGCTTAAATTAATGCAGTGTTACTTGCAAAATACAAATAATCATCCAGTTAATTTACTTCTTTATTGTAAACAAATTTTGTGTGTGTGTCACACTTTTTTGTGAACACGATAACTTGCAGGCGGTTGCATATAAACTGATGAATTTTGGAGGGCTTATTTTCACCACTTATATCTCAAAACTGACCAAAGGATTACTAAAAATATTCATTACATTTTTTTGAGCACTTCATGATATTTTTCAAATGGGTTTTTTATAGTAAAACTTTTTTCATTCTCACAATTGAAAGTTGATGAAAGAATGTAAAAGATATTAATACTTTTTATTGAAAATAAAGGAAGTTATGGTCATTTATAATATTTCAAAAATCGATTTTATAGTTAAACTTTTTTCGTTAACATAATTCAAAGTTGAAGTAAGAATAAAAAAGACTCCTTGGTTCGAGACGAATTGGTTGACCTGCTCGTATTTTTGTATTTTAACCTCCTCTATGAGGAAGCAAAGCGCTCATCAAATAAGCACCATACAATTATAAATACAAACGAAGTGGAAATACCCGAGATCGAATTCACAGCTAGTTGGTTATTTTTCTGTACTTATTTCTTAAATTAAGTGGAAGTATTTAAATTTGATGACATCACTTGATATACTTTTGGTTTTAATGTCTAAACCTGATAATCGGATTTCAGATCGTACGATAAGGTAGAAATGTGCCAGTAAAGTGCAACATTTAATTAAAAGTTAGTAAACATTATTGTTAAGTATAATCATTTTTTTATAATAAACTAACAAATTCCGTTTTTTAAATAATTATATTTTCAAAAAAGATTATAAGGTACCACTCAACTCTCTTAATTTACATAGTGTTCATACTTACGTAAAAACCTGACGGAACTATCCGATTGTAATTATACAATATATTGTATAATTACAATGTATAATTACAATGTATAAATCAAATGAGTAGCGTGGTAAAATATAATTCTTAAAAAATACAGAATGTTTTAGTTAATTATAATAAAAATGGTTTGTAACAATAAGAATGATTAACTGTTCATTGAGTTTTGCACCCTACTGTCAAACTTTTAATTTATCGAACTTTTGGAGACAACCAAATTTTTCTACCGTAAAACACCAAATTTGCATATTTCATCTCTTATTTTATTTATAACAAATAAGTAAATTATTTTATCAATGAAATAATTGATAAATATTTTCTCCAAGTATTAGTGCATTGATACAAAGGAAAACATAATTTCTTGAAAAACGTGACGAAAATTTGGCTCGCGCGGGTCGAGTTTTTGGACACTCTTAATAAAGGGTATTATTTTCATGCAGATAAAAATTTGAGGGTATGAGACCTCGAAATTTTAAAAATCTTGAGTAATCTTGTTATCCAAATCTGCCAAATTTGATTATTTTAAAACTTAGACCCCATCAGATTTTTTCTTAAAAAGAGAATTACCTCCTACTTCTTTTTTTTTTTTTAAGTTTCACACATGAAATAACTTTAAGCGTATTTCGAAAGTTCAAAACAATTTAAAATACAAAACAAGTTAGGGTTCATTGTTTGGTGAAATGTATCACTTTAGGGGGTTAGATTTTTGGAAAAACAATATTTCACGCCTATACTAAACTCAGCTTAAACCAATTTTCACTGAAAGGAGCTTGCTTGTCCGTGTTTCTTGAAAATTTTGTTTCAGGGATGGCTTTCAACTATTTTAGGACTATAATTTATAAAACATCGTTGGGGTCACTGGAAAAAACTCATTTTTTGACATTTAATAGATCATTTATCATGTACATTTCTTAAATAATAAATCATAGGTGAAGTTTTGTCAACTTAAAATGTACACGAACAAAATTAGACTAAATTATTACCTGTGAAACTAAACAACAACTTTGATATAGCTCTTATGTAACCGCAGTAAGAGCTATTCAAAGTTGACACATTTTTATTTAATTCTGTTCCAGACTAAGTTTTTTGTAAATTAATTGTTTCTTATGCATTTGAAATGTAAAATAATCAAAACAGAATTAAATATATATCAAATTCTTGGGTATACTTACGAAAAGATCACCCAAGAATATTGACTTGATACTTGGCCTAGGGGTTCCTTTTAGACCCTAGTTGAACGCACTTCAAGGATTTTTGATGTCGGTATGAGTGGAGGGAGGGGGTGTGGGCCATTTAAAATGGCTAAGGCTAGGACTAGGATGT
>JAUMHM010000002.1:2559645-2592267 GCA_032362435.1 Melikaiella ostensackeni | reverse complement strand
CTCACTCTCATTCATTTATGTTCACACCTGTTAATGAGCGAATGAGACAGACAAGATCTGTTTCGCCGGGCCTGTATCTAATCATTTTGTATTTTGCAATTTAACTTATGCGTACGTTGCAATAAAGTTTAATAAGTTCATTTGAACTATTTAGAGTATAAGAATATTATTTTAACTGGACTACGACAGTTATAAGTGTTCAACTTTATTTTAACTTGAAACATTTAAATCAGTGAAGTCCCTCGAAAAATACAAATTACGACTATAAAAACTTGTCAATAATGGTCCCTACAATTCATCAAAAAATTCCTAGTGATGTGCAACAATTTAATTTCATTTTTTTTTTATTCGGAATAAAAAGTTAAATGTTCCACAGATTTGCCCATGTGTAATTTTCTAAAAAAAAATCTACCAGTCTCAAATTTACATTTTTTAAACTACAATTATATTATATTACATATATAAATCGGAGGATGGTACGAAAAGCAGGAAATCTGTAATATGATTCTGACATTCATAAATCATTTTTTGATCTTAAAAATCAACTCACAGTTAGATACAAAGGGTGTTTAAAATCTTTGAAATAAACGCGACATCATATGTGAACGCTCCCAAAATTAGGTCCCGAATTTTGAACAAATTGACTCTGTACTTTTGAGTTTTATTCTTAAATAGCAGAGGCGCAAGGTGCGGCATAAATATAGAAACTTTTCGATGATATTCATCTTTTTCAACTCAGTACACGTAATTTCTTTGAATTTCATTTATTTAAAAACAATTTTGAATATTTAGTCATTTTTTCCCGTAAATTTGTAATTGACCATGTAAAGTACTTTGGTAAAAACTAAAAATTCGCTCAACATAGAGTTAGAGACAGCACATTTTTTTTAAATCAACATCAACGTATGTACATTTTACAAAATTCAAGAACCTTCTACACCTACAAATGTGAATAACAGGGGCTGACAATTTTTTTTATATTCGAGATTGTCGTTGAGTCTTGCGATCACTTCTTGTCGGTCAGAGGGATAGATTCCTGTTTTTTGGAAAGCATCTTGTAAGCTGGTCTTTACTTGAGGTTGTAGAGCATCCAAGCATTTTTTAAGAAGCGATGCAATTTGGTCTATCGGAACAACCGAGAATTGACTGTGACTTTCTGCATAGGCGCAAATAGTCTTCCCCCATTGCAGCTTCATTGGATGAAAGAAGGCGATGTCCAGTGGATGCGTTACTTCAGTTGAATTCGGTGGAAGGCAAACGAAGTGAATGTTCTCGGCCTCGCAAATATTTAAAACATTTATACTGATATGACTACAAAGATTGTCGCCAATCAAAACTTTTTTCCCTTTTTGTTTCCTCAAGCGAACAAGCAGATGTTCTTTGAACCAATCTTCAAAACTTTCACCATTAAACCATCCGCGGTTCGTCCTGTTGTAGCGTGCTTCTCTTGGGCCATTTTCGCACCACGTCGAGCACAAATTTTCAGATTTAAAAACTATATAAGGTGGCAGAACTTCACCAACAGCATTTCCACAGAACATAATGCTGGTGGTAGCACTTCTCATGTTCTTTATAAGCTCCGGGTACTTATGTATTTTTCTGTAAAGAATTTTTTCTTTCCGTGGATCGTCCGACAAGTTCATGTCGTCGAAACTCCACAGATTTTCAGGCAGGACGTCTTGAACGATCTCTGTTAAATTATCCATGTATTCGTTTAGAAGTTCTTCGTTGAAAGCGTCTTGAAGACGTGACGTGTTGCATTCGAATCTGTAAATTATGCGAATGTGCAAGTTCAAAAAAAATAAAGTTACTGATTATTACATCATCAACTTTAAATATAAAATCATGACTCACAGGTGAGAAAGAATGACATGTCGATTTATGAACTCTTCAATCCATTCTTCTCCAGGCATATTGTCATTAAATACGCTAACAACGCGCTCCGAAGCTTGCAGATACCAATACACATTCATCTGTAGGTCCATTTTCGTTACAGGGAATCCCTGTTCAGCGAGCCTTAGAAGGTGCTCCTCAAACATTTTTTCTTCCGCTTCCGAAAAAATGTTTGGGATTTTAGTTTTTTGGTTTTCCGAACAAACACGTGGTTCTTTTCCTTTAGAATCAACGTATTTCCATGCCGTCGCTGATGAGACACCAAGAAAAAGTGCCATTTGCCGTATTGTGATCTTTTTGTCCATAACTTTTTGGACACATTCGTCTATTATCAGAGGTTTCTGCAAATATAGTTTAAGGCCATGTAATACTAACTTCAAAATAATTTTACCGACAATTTTTTCGCCATCCTCCTGCCCACGCGAAATGAGATATCGAGTTGAAAATTTGGGTAATTAAATAAAAGGCACTAAGGAAGGTTTATCAATTGCTCAATGTTTATAATTCCAAAAAAAAAAAATAAAAGTTTTTCTGTTTATAAATATTTAGCAGTTGATAAATCTTAAGAGACTTTTACACTCAACTCTGGATTTATGTCCAGTATCGAGTATGGTCTCGATGGCCGTGACTCGGTTCCAAGAATTTCTATGATGTAAACAGTCAGGGGGAACTGCGTAACTTCGCTGAGCTCGCGCGCGTCTCTCTCGGCATCTCCGACCCCTCATTCACGAATGCGAGCTGGCAGACATTGCAGGAACGACATAAACCAGTGGGGACCCGGCGATTTTCAGATAGCGACCAAGGCTTCAAAATTTTGGAAGGACATAAACCAGTGGAGACCGGACGACTTTCAGATAGCGACCTAGGCTTCAAAATTTTTTCAACTTTTTTTAGCTAGAAAAAGGGTGGTCCGCCTTCGCAGGCCCCGCTTGGGAGGCTGATTCCGCTGATTGCGAGAGCCGAAGCTTGCGGGCGATGGGGTCGCTACATCTCTAGATATTATTATTATTGTTGATTAAAAAATACTTCATAAGTTTTTCAAAAATCAACTCTGGCATCTCTATGCAGAATTTCATTATCTTTTATTTTTTAAAAACGGATCAAAACCTCCGAAAATAAATTTATCTACGCGATGTTGGTCACACGTGACGCCAGCTCCGACAATGGATTTAAAAATAACTTTTTGTCTTTGCTTGTACAAATATGGTTTCTTCTAATACAAATTTGCACAAATTCTGTACAAAATTTTGGCCATTTAGAAAATTGTGGTTTTCACAACTAGTGTTGTTGGGCCACACACATCTTTTTTGCCCCACAGTGCTGAAGTAAATTTGGATCAGCCCGGGTAATTATGGGTCAAATAGGTTTCAATTTCTTTTGTCGTTATAGTGTTAGTGTTAGTTATCTACTTTTTGAAACTTCGTGCAAGGTGAATTTTTAAAGCAAAATTTGCTCTATAAAGATCTCTTTTAAGTGTGAAGCTTCTTCGTTACGCAGCATGTCAGCAAAAAAATCAAAAAGGATGTTTTTGAAATCAGCAAGCTAAGAAGTCTCAAAACTTATACTTGCATCGTTTATAATCGAAAATCAATATATGAAAAATATTCAAGGAGGGCGAAAAGCAACTACCGTACGCACTGTGATGTTTTTTGAATCACTAGTTTTTGTGACCGGAACTGCAAAAATAAATAGAGAAATGTTGAACCGCACCTCAAAAATGCAACACGTGACGGAAATTCAACGATTTGGATCTTTACTTTGATAAGCACTAATAAAAATCGTTTAGAAACTAGTCGGTTGCGCCGACAAATTTTTGATCGGTGGCGGCGATTAGATTATTTTTGGTCGGCGGCGTGATTTAGTACTTTTTTGACATACAGGTAGGAAAATATTAAAATCAGTAAAAACAAAAAATCGATTTCCAACATAAGATATTTATTTTAATCTATTTACTTTAAAACCCACTCTTTTTATCTCCTAATTGGCCGCAGGAATTTCCGCAATCAATCAGAAGCTACCGGGTCATTTGGCAGGCAGAAAGAAATCTGGTACCATGTAAATACATAGATGTAAAAATTAATTTTTAAAAAGTTGACTAATTCAACAAAAAAATAGAATTAATTTTGTAAAAAGTTAATTTTTACGTCCATGTGGAAGTATAACTTAGATCACGTCGGTGCGCCGATGTGCCGAATTCGAATCTGCGGCGGCGTGGCGTTAAAACAAAGTAGTCAGCGGCGGCGGCGCAAACGTCTATTGAAAACTGTATTACGAATACACTGGAACCTCGATTCAGTTTAAGTGTCGGGCATTGCCTGCTATGACCATGAGGCACTTCCAAGAATTTCTACGATGTAAACAGTCAGGGGGAACGAAAAAACCTACGAATGTGAGGCCGGCGGCAATCCTCTCAGCGTCTTCGACCCCTCACCACCGAATGCGAGCCGGCAGACATTTTAGGAAGACAATAAAGCGAGGGCAAATAAAGCAAGGGCAAATAAAGCGAGGGCAAATAAAACGAGGTTCCAGTGTAATATTAAGTAAGTTTAACAGTTTAAAAAGTATTAAATATAAATTTTTTAAAGTTTTGAATAGTAGCAAGTTTTACAATTTTCTTTCTTTCAAAAAACATGTTGCCTTCATCAAGTTATTGTTAATATTACTATTTGATATCTAAATAAAGATTTCTGTATGATCCGCTCTCAGAGAAAAGTCGTTTACTTATATTTTCTTTTTTAATTAAACTTGTAGTACATATTCAGAAGACCCCCAGGAACACTTATATATGACACAAAAGCTAAAGTCATTCTATGATTTTTGGCAAAGCAGGATCTAAAAAATTCGCTTATTTCGATCTTTATTTACCCTGGTTAACGGTACCGTAACTTCTAAAATCTAAATTTTTTAAAGTAATGTAAATATATAGAAGGCCTTTGACTTGTTTCGGTTTATTCTCCTCTTCCTTACCTCTTTTCTTGAAGATCCTTTTCGTCCGACGATGCGTGAAGCTTTCTTATCTAACTCATCACGCATGCGCTGTTTCATTTTCGTTTTCGCCCACGTTTTTCTTATCTTTTGTTTCTCGACCTCAGGTAATTCTGCAAAAGGCCTCTTTTCTCGTCTCCTTCTTTGACATTCTTTATTTCTCTGTCGTATTATTTGACGTTTTTCTTCGGACATTTCGGCCGCGTACTTTCTCCTTTGATTCCGCTTTCTTACTCTCTGAGCTTCTAATTTCTCTTGTTCAAATTTTGTTCCCACATCTTTTAACCTTTCACTTTTGTTTTTAATTCTCTTCGATTTCTGAGTTGCTAAAAGAAAAATGTAAAATATCATGTGATAACTTTCTAATATTTGAATGAAACAATTGTACCTATGTATACGGATCATTCCTCTTTATTTTGTATCTAAGTCGGTTGCGATCTATTTTTTTTTAATTTGATGCTTGCGTATAATAATTATATAAGTTTTTGGGAAATGTGCATATGTCTAGAGTCTTTCACTTTTATGTCTCTCGAAGGTATCTAAGTAAATTTAGTAAATTAAAAAGAATTTTTATTTCGAGGTGTCTGTTATAGTGTAAAGTATACTGTAAAAATAGTTTTAAATAAATTAATACCCTAGATCAAAAGTTGAAGTTTTAATGTTCGATTTTTAAAGAAGTCATCTTGTCTTGATTGACATTTTCTTATGCTTTTTATGCATAAAAACTATGGCGATACAAGATAAGGTTATAAAATACAGTATGCATTTCAAGTTAGTTGAACCAGAATCATGTTTATTTTAAAAATCTGCATTTCGTTCAATCCGAACAAAGTTATAGACTTTGAAATTATGTCCATCGATTTTGACATTTCAACCATTATGGTTATATTTACATAGTTTATTTGAAGAAGCAAGCTCGCACAAGGTAAAAAACTATTGAAAACTGAAATTTAAGAAATAATAAAGTGGAGAAACCAACTTACACTATTGTGCGCATTTGCTTCTCAAGGGAATTTTAGTATTTCGAAAAAAAAAATCGTCTGAGTACGAAATTTAAAAATTACCGCTACTTAATTTACCATTAACGTCACATTAGTCGTAACCTTGTACACAGTACTGGGTTTCAAAGTGAAAATTTGCATATTTCAATTTCAAAAATTGAAAAAAGGCTCAAGTTTTGTTGGAATTGTATTTAGCTGTAACTCGGTGTATTCAGTCCTTTGGTAATGAAGAAAAACCTTAGCAAATATTTTTGGAAAATTCGAAAAAATGGCTGAGATATGAGACTTTGACATTTTCGGTACCTTTTTTTTTGAAAATTCCACATCTTTGGTTTTAATTAACCGATTTTACTTTTAAGGTCTGAATTTTTTTTAACAACTTGTACTTTCCGTTAGAAGAAATTCCGAAAAGAAGAAAAACAATTTCGACCTTTTGAAACACCCAAAAAACAAAAATCGTGTTTTTGAACATGTCATTTTAAATTTAAAAATTGTTTTTGTCAGTTGAAGGTCTAAATGTGTTTTAAAAGTTCTATAAGTTTCATAGTGGGAAAGCCAGTAGTTCACGAGAAACAAATTCGCATCGTATTTTCAAAACCAGATTTGTTTAGGGTTTTCAAAAAAAGGCAAATTTTTTTTTCGAAGTTTTTTTGCATCTGAAAGTACATCCTATTGCAAAAAATTTTTAACCTTAAGAAGTTAAATCGGTTTGTTAGAACCAATTACATGAAATTTTCAAAAAAAAAAGGTACCAAAAATGTAAAAGTCCCATATATCCGCCATTTTTTAAAATTTTCCAGAAACATTTGCTGGGGGTTTTCTTCACTGCCAAAGGACAAAATACACCGAGTTACAATTAAATCCCATTAAAACACGAAAATTTTGGTGATCACTTGACATGGACTTCACCAGGTAAGTTTTTTATTCAAAAAATAAACACTTCGATTTTAATAATACGTTACGAAGGTGTTGAAAAATTGTCGCTTTTTAGTTGCTCTTAAAATACAACTTTCGTCCATTGTTTTGACAACACAGTTATGTAACTTAAAAATTTTAAGAATATGCAGTGAATCATGTCTGATTCGATTAAATTCAGTTTTACATTGCAGCAATAGTTTTTCTCGAGTAAATAATCAACATAAACGTGACATTTTTCTACACTTTTGTACTTACTAATTAGAAGCCTGTGTAATTATTAATACTTAAGTATCAAAATTTAAAACAATATATGCCGCAACCTTCGTATTGTTAGACGAAATAAAATGGAATGACAAGATGATTGCAAAGTATTTTGAAAGAATTATTACCTTGATTTGCAGGATCTACATTGATTCCACGACCGCTGCTAGTTGTTGACATTCTCATTTTTCATACGATACCTTTCTTTTTCCGTGGAGAAAGTTTAGAGGTTAAAATCCAGAAAATCTTTACTTTTTGTAAACTCTCCCTGATTTAATTCTAAAAAGAATCTTGGTACGAATAAAAGTGTTTAATCTTTGTATATGTAAGGTAATAATTAATGTTTTTAATATTTTTTACTAGTGGTCGATTCACTCAAAAACGACAGAACTCAGAGCAGTGATCCCAGATTTGAAACGAGACGTACTCGCACACAATTAAAACTCTTGTGTCCGTGACCTCAGAGCTGTCGAGAAGCTACCGCCACGAGTTTCTTAATCTTAACCTCAAAATTCGCTATATATACAGCAGAGGGCGCCTGACTGGACCGTAATAAATGGAATAGAATTCCAAAAATCTTAACTCTAAAATCTTGAACCCTCTTTCTAGTTATCATTATATCTTTTTCAACTTAATATAAATGATTTCTGTAAATCTCAAATGTTTAAAAATTTTTGTTAATATTATTGAGCTCTTATTTAGTAATTTTTCATTTTAAATTTGTAATTTTTTGCCCGTTGCATGATAGGACATTTTTCACACTTTTTATTTTATACTTTCTAAACACATAGTCGTCTCATATTTAGAAACTTTAGTTACTAAATTGTGATTTGATATACCTAAGTACTTTCCTAATATATTTTTAGAAAAAGTTTTGTGTATCATATTCTACGACTTAATATTATTTCTTATTGAAGTTACTTTAATCAGTGGTTTTATTCGTGAAATATATTTAAATGTTTTTTGAGCACGTATAATAAATTTTATTTTTGGTGGCAAAGTATAAGTTGGCTTTTAAAAATATAGTCAAATTTAAGTAAAAAGATACAACGCGATGAGTGATAAACTCTTGAAATCTGTTGCACACGCTCCTGTAAAATTCCGTGAAATCGTTTAAAATCCGTAAGAATCTTTTGAAATCTCTTAAAATATTTTGAAATCTTTAGAAATCCTTTGAAATCCCATAAAACATTTGGATTATAAATATAAATACATAAAAATATTTTGAAATAATTGTAATATTTTCAACTAAGTATCTAGACTCACTGAAAATATTTGTGAGCCCTCTTTTTCATTTTCCCCATACTTCGCGCACCGAATTTCGGTGAGCGTAGACGCGGCTCGGCTTATTTTTTAATTTTTCGAAATCCCTTGAAATCTGTAAACGCCCCATGAAATAATTTGAAGGTTTTTGAAATCCCGCAAAAACACTGAAAATCCCTGAAAATCTGTTGAAATCCTTTGAAGTTTCCTCAAAGTTTTTTTATATCCCTTCAAACCTTCTTAATTCCTCTGAAATCCTTTCCTTGTGATCTTTTGAAATCTTATGATATCCTTGGAAATCCGTTGAAAATTTTTTGAACTCTTTTGAAATTTTCTGAAATCCTTTGAAATATTTGAAATCTTGAAATACGTACGATCAAAATATATTTAATGTATGTAACTATTTTTTTTCGAATTCAATGCTGAATACTTGAAGTTAGAATTTTTAATTTTTCACTTTCCAATTTTAAACGCTTAAAATCTAGACTTATTGTACTACTTTCAATGCTTTTTAATTGAAAGTTCAGTTTCAAACATTCGTATTTTGTAAATTTAAATGAGCCAGAAACAGGTTTGTAACTCAGGAAATGGCAGGAAATTTTTCTCTATATTTGAGTGACTGCCCTAATTTATTTATCACTTACAAAATATTTTTTAAATCAAATTGAGGATTCCAGTTTGAACTGAATTGATATATATTCGAAAATATTTGTTTGCTTACAGATTGAAATCACCATAAATGAATAGCATCGGCCAGTCGTGCAATGAACTGAAGAAGGAGTACGACTCCTGCTTTCACGCCTGGTTTTCTGAAAAATTCCTAAAAGGTGAAACGAATGAGTCGATGTGTGCTCATTTGTTCAAAGTCTACCAGCAGTGCGTTGAGGTAAATTAAAAGACCCAAAAAAGGTTGAAATTTTATCAACTAATATCGTGGTTGTGGTAATGGAGGCGTGCAAAGAATTAAAAGTAAAATACGAGGATTGTTTCAATATTTGGTTCTCTGAAAAATTCCTTAAAGGGGATAACAATGACTCGATGTGCGCTTCTCTTCTCAAAGTTTATACCGACTGCGTAGAGGTAAGATTCAATATGATCGGACCCGAAATTCCTTCTTGGATTACCATTATCGCATGGTTGATAAACCGACATTTTTAGTTTATTTTAGATTTTCCTACTATACCGTATTGTTTTCAATTTTTGGTTTTCAAAAGTTGATGATAGAATGTTGCATTGACTTTGATGAGTGAGGTACTAATAAGAGAAGAGAACAGCCTCGATGTGAAACTCTTTTACCTTTTCTCTATTAAATTATTTGTGTACATGTCGGGTGTACATCCCAAAATTTTTTCTCTTAGATATTCAAAAAATTGGATATTTTTTTCCTCGTTTAATGCGCCAATGAAAAAAATACATATATTTTGTCAAAATGAGGAACTAAAAATGTTCAACTTAAACTTTAGGATGAGTTGCGATTTTATTGCACAAAATATAATAAAATCTAAGTCTTTTGGGTTTCAGCATAAAGTTGTTGGTAGGGCTGAGGAGGGTACATTGGCGCACCTAAGAGAAGAATGAATTTAAAAGAAAAATATCCAATCGTAAATAATATAAAAATGTTCTTTAGGAAAAATGTTTGATATCTTAGCTAGAGTAAGTGAAAGACGATTTTTTAATAAAAAAATGCATAAAATAGGTTAGTGTTAATTTTTCTGGAGTACTCAGAAGTACTGCACCTGCGTCAAGTTACTCGCAACTTCGGGTGATTTGGCGCACCGCTATTATTGTTTGACATTGCAATATATTAATAATTAGTTGAATTACATAACTTACATTTAAATTAAATACCTCCCTTGTAATAAGTTATTTTAATTTCAAGTCAATTTAGAGGTAACACATGGCGGTAATAGCTTAAGGTCATCTCGGGGTACCACATCATGCCTGGCGGCTCAGTCGACCTTTTCTATTTTCTTGTGCTAGACCTACCGTAAACTCGAACTTCATTTTTGTCAAGGCAATGTGATGCACAAACGGGGGCTATTGTATTACGCCTAGTGATTCAAATCGAAAATTTACTGTTCATAGTCATCTGCAGCGTGTAAATCTGAATAGATTTTAAATTATTTTATGTAACATAAGTGTGGTTTTCTTATTTTCCCGTGTGTCTTTTGGAGAAGTAAAGTAGGTCTTTGTTGGTGAGGAAGTACTTTACCGGCCTGGGCAAAGAAAGAACACTTTACCGGTGTACGCACATGCGCATTCTTTCTTATGCCCCATTCACACTGTTCTGTGCCCTACCTGTCCCTTGAAACTAACCGCAGATGTGAGACGTAATTTTATGAGAAAACTCGAAAACCATACACTTATTCCCTGAAGTATCCCGTGTACCGACGAGGCAAAGTTTTTTTACGGTCTCGCGTGTTTGCCATAACTCACACTCGACCGTAAAAAGACCACTTTGCCTCCAACTCACCATCGCCTCGGCTTCGCTTTGCTTCGGCAAATAACAATTAGAATAACTATTAAATTAATATTAGACTAATAAACTATTAGATTAATTTCAAAAAAGTTCAGTGAAAAAAAGAAAATATTATTAAGAAAAATATATAAATTGTACATTTGTTTTAAAAATTATTTATGACAGTAGTAATTGTTAACTCATAATTGAGTTCATAAAAATTTTTTGTTAGTGAAAACCATGAGAATAATAAATACAATGACTTCAGCACAAAATAATTTTTTTTGTACAAAAAACTGATGCGCTGGTGTATCTGTTTATATACATTATTTATAACAATTAAATACAATTTTTAATAAAATATTAATGTTCTTTAGGCCTGTCTTCAACAATTCCGATCAACAGTGAGTTTATTTAAGCAAAATAAAAAATCAGTTTCCGTACTCTTCTCGGTAATGTCATTCTGAAATTTAAAGAAAGTGAGTTTATAGTTGAAACTCGACCAATCAAGTTTGCAAGATTTTTGCTGTTCTTACGAGAAAACTGGACGGCTAGCCACGGCCATAGTAAAAAGCTTTGTTAACAAAAAAAAAATGTTATCTTGAATAGCCAATTTTATAAACAAGTGCTCACCTTGGGCATTATCTTAAAGAGTCTAGTCGAAGGGCAATAATAGTGGGGTCTTTAATACAAAAAAACGCAGGTTTCATCTTATCCATTAGGAATTCAATTTGAAGGTACCACGTAATACAGTACCACGGTACCACGTAATACAGCCTCCGTTTGAGCATCACATCACCTCTACGAAAATCAAGCTCGGGCTTATGGTAGGCTTAACTGTTTTGTACAAAATCGCATGCAATTTAACTAAAATCTTTTTCCTAATCTTGAGCTTGAAGATCAAATATTATAAAAGTGTTGGATTTGTCAGGTTAATGTAAAATGTGAATTATTCATAGATTAAATTTGATTGCTCTAAAAATAACTAAAATTTACCGAAAAAAATCCTATAGATAAACTTGTAATAAAACTGTTTTGATCAGTCGACTGATTGTGAATTTCTCATCAATTACACCATCGACAGAAAATTTGGGTACATTTCCTTTGACTGCTTAAAAATTCCTACTTCATTTCAAAGGCGAAAATTTACGCAAAAACTGAATCTGCGACTTCGTAAGAAGAATCATTTGAAAGATTAGAAAATGTCGCGTCGAATTCACATACGTTAAAATAATTTTAATGAACGAGTCAGAAAATAATTAGCTTAAAAATTATGTAATTATTGAGTATTCATAAAAAATATTTACTCGTATAATAGAAATTTTAGGAAGCCAAAAGTCCGAGATTCGTCGTTATAAGGTTATAAGTTGCAACATCAGATTCCATTAGATATATAATGGGATATAATGGAATCTAACGTTGTACCTTACATAACAAATGAAGGTTAACGACGAATCTCGGACTTTTAAAATGATTTTTATATTGATATTTATATTTTTTTAAATGATTTAACGAGTTTACTAAAATTTCAGGAACACTTTTCTAGATTTGGCAAAGGGTTGAACTCAAGATTTCAAAATGTTCATTTTGCTAAAAAAATCTTTTGACTTTAAAGCAAAATATTTTTAACTCATTTATTAAAATTATTTCAACCTAGGCGGAGTCGACGCGAAATTTTCTAATTTTTCAAATGATTTTGCTTACGAAGTCGCAGATTCAGTTTTTGCGCGGATATTCGCCTTGGAAATGAGGTATGAATTTCCAACGGTCAAAGGAAATGTATCCTAACTTTCTGTCGATAGTGTTCATATAAGGGTGCGCCAACTTAGACTCCGCACCAACTTACCCTTCTGTCCCCTATGCATTCAATTTGAAACAGTATAAAATTTAAACGATATATTTTAAATTCTGCAATTGAGTGCTTGAGTGCGATAACGGTGTTCTTGCGTTTTTAGAAGTCACTCATTTTTCATTTCTTTTGTACGCAACTTCATGAAGAACAAATGAAAAACAAGTGACTTCTGAAAATGGAAGAACACCGTTATTGCACCTAACTGGTCAATTTAGATAAGATATTTCAATTAGTATTTTCCCAATTGTTACGATACAAATTTTAAAATTTTCACTTTTTTCGAAATTCAATTAGTTTTTTCAATAAATGTGAAGTGGTAATTGAGGTTTAAACTTAGTAATTAGAATTTTTTCACTTCATATATTTTAAAATGGAAAAAGATGGAATTTGAAAATTTCACAATATTAAAAATTCAACTAGAGATTTTTTATTTTAAACGTTTCCAATTTATAATTCTTCAATTTTAATAAATTTCAGCTTTAAATATAATGAAAAGACCGTGACGAGTCATCCAGCTTTTTCAGACGATAGCGAAAATCTTGCAAACTTGATTGGCGTGGGCTATTCGTCGGAAAAGCTGGACGACTAGATACTTCGTAATTAAAATTAAGGTTTCATTAAAAGTTGTTCATTTTTAAATGCTTCCACTTTAAAATTGTTTACTTTCATACGCGCTAATATTCAAATTATTCAACTAATAACATTTAATTTTAAAATTGAATTTGTTTAATTTTTAACGTTTAATTGCGAAATTTTCTAATTCTACTTGCTTCTAATGTTAACTGTACACTGTTATGCGTAATGGTTCATTTTTTATGAATCCCTTTTGAAATTGTATGTTTCAAGTTTAAAATTGTCCGATTTGGATCGTTCCAAATTTGAAATTTTTCCAATTTTCTGCATTTTTGAAGGTTTCCAATTTTAATTGTTATATTTTATTCTTCGTTCCTTAATATTATAAATTGGTGAATTTCGAAGGCTTCAATTTGGCATATGTCAATTTTAAATGTTTTGAATTAAAAGTTTAAAAATTTCAATTTTTAAATGTTTCAATAAATTGAAAACTTCATTTTACAAATTATAGTGGTCTATTTTGAAATTTTTCAATTGTTCAGCTGTGCAATTTGAAGTTCTTTAATCTTGAATTCTTTAAATTTGAAGGTGGTCAATCTTGAACTGCGCAATTATTTTTTCGCTAGAAATTTAATTGAAAATAAATTCTTGTCATAATACATTTCCCGTAGTTTAAAATTTGTGTGCAAAAAACTCGATGTTCGAATGAGTCAACTCGACCCGACTCGAAGTTTCGTGTTTTCTGCGCAAACCCCTATCCTTATCTTATTTTTAATTTCTAGCCAATTTTAAATGACTAACCAATATTTTTCTCAGCCCAACTATGCTTTAAGCTTAACCCATCATTTGATTTAAATTATCAACCCTGCATGCTTTTAGCATTCATGAAAACACTCTTTTCCAAACAAATATTTTAAAAGAAAAAAACGACTGATTTCAGAAAGCGATGAAGGAGCAGCAAATAGAGTTGAAAGACATAGAATTAGATTACTTGGAGGATGACAAGAAAGATAAGAACGGCAGCTGACAGTCTGCAGAGAACGGGTTTTCAACCAAATGGTTAAGAATATTTGCTTGTAATCCTTTTTCCTCACAGAGGATGATGAAATTCCAACATTCTAAGATTCTCGAAATTCAGTTTGATCAATATCCTTCAAAAATAGAATATACAGTGATGTTCCAAACTAATAAAATTTTCACTCTTAAAGAAAAATAGTAGAATATTAAAAATGAATGTGCGTAGGTTTATTATTGCAGAACATTTTAAAAACTAGAAATTTAGATTTTATTCCATTGTTTTGAAGGTGAAAATGTTCTGCTCTTTCCATATGATGCTTCTATAATAGTTTAATTGCATAGAAAATTTATCGCTTTTTTTAGAAATTTGGTGAATAGGAGACCATAAATGTATAGTAAAATTAATGGATGATCTCTTATCTTTGAGATATATTAGATGTAAATTTTATGTGTGTGTTTTATTGTTTAAGAAAGAAGAAATGGTGCGGTTAATAAAAAGATAACAAAGATCAGAAGGCTTTTTATTTAAATAGCTGTATTTTCAAATAAGCACTCTCCGGATAATGTACATAAAAGAATATATAGTTTTTAATTTATCATTAAATTAATAATGGTTAAGTATTGTAGACCCAAATTTTCTTCAGTTTTTAAAAATAATAAGTTAAATTCATTATAATGATCTATTAAGCAATAAAATCAAACGTTATGAAAAATCCATATAAAACTTTAACCTACAATAATTCTTATTAATGAGTTTAAGATTTATTTTTATTTTCTTATGAATAAAAGAACCTTTTTCTCTTTAAATGAATACGCGTCAAGTAATATTATTCAGATGCTTCAACTAATATCTAATAGAGAATTTGCATGCATTTTTTAATCGTTTTATTTAAAAGTTTATGATCTAAACATTTGATAAAAGCGCTTATTTTTCAATTTAAGGTACTTATAGCTTATTTAAAGTTGGTTGAAAATGCCGATTTGGAATAATTCTATATTTGAATGATGGCCATTATGATGACTCCCGTTATTCGAAGCGCACAAAAAAGTGAGCGCAGATGATTTATTATATTTTTTGAATTTCGTGACCTTCAACCACTTTCAACCATAATATTTCATGTTAATATGGCTCTAATTTTTTATTTCATGATGTTATGAATAGACGTTTCCGCTCAAGCTTCCGAAAGACATGGATAATTTTTTCACATTTCCACAGGTTGAAGAGATATTCCGAATCCGCTTAGGAGGAATAACTTTCATCCATCGTTCACTTCCAATGTTTGACATTTTAAATGTCAATAAATGTTGACACTAAGTGAGGAGTAAGTGGCAATAAATGAATGAGTCAATTTTTTTTTAATTGAGATAATTGATTGATTGATTGATAAGATAATTGAGATTTTAGTGAATATCACGAACTATTGAATGCAGTTTGATATTTATATGAGTTTTCTTCCATATTTTTAATTGATGTTCGTTATTTAAATGAAATTTATTATAAAAAACTAAATTGGGATACTTACAATTTTTTCCAAAAGTTGATAAGTCCACCATAATTTACCAAAACATCATAAGTCCATACTTCATTTATTAATTACTGTGAAAAAAGCATCATAAAAATTATTTTCAAATTGGATTTTCACTTTGAAGAGAAACTTAACGTTATATTGTTTTCTAAATTCAATTACCTTTAGTGATTTCTGAGATACAGCATTTGCCTGAATTTCTCGAAAAAACAAAAATGGACTTATGCATTTATGTCCGCTTACTCCTCAAGTATCGATATGAAAAAAATGACATATTACATATTGCTTGCTTTACGAGGTAGATAAACGCCTTAAAATGCCTTATTGAAATGAAAAGGGCAAGTTTTTGTCCACTTTTAAGAATTAAATTTAAAAATATTAAAATCTTATATTAAATTATTTATTATAAAAATAAACAAACCTTTTTATTTTTGTTTATGTTATTCTTGAAAATAGTTATTTTACGTTGTGGCAAAAATTTGTCAAACATAACAATTTTCTATTTTCGTAATAAATTTTTGTTTCAAATACATTTTTTAATAATCCTATTTTCGTGAAATTATTATTTATGTAGTTCAGGGGTATGTCACGCCAGCCATTCCAGCGTGTATGAAGTTGGTTCTCAACTTTACTCAGCGGAGAAACCGCGAAACTGCGGCGCTGATAACCTTTCGCCAAAATGTTGTGTTTAAATTTTGACAAAAGACTATTTCAAAGATTTCCAGGGATTTAAAAGGATTTAAACAGATTTCAATGGATTTAAAAGTATTGCAAAGGACTTGTGCTTTCGACGGAATTCGTAGAATTTCCAAGGACTTTAATTACTTTAAGGAATGTTCAAAACTTTTAAACGTTTTACGGAATTTTAAAATATTTTAAAGATTTAAAGGCAGTTTAAGGAATTTCGCAAGAATTAATTAAGCGATTTAATATTATTTCAAGCCTCTCAAAGAATGTCGAAAAAGATTAAAAATTTTGTTATGGGATTGCAAAGAACTTCCTAAACTTTATAAGGATTTTGAAGGATTTCATAAGATTTAAAAGGTTTTGGAGTATTTTTAATGATTCCAAGGTACTTCAGGAAATTTTAAAGGTTTCGAAGGACTTTTATGAGGGATTTCGTAGAATTTCAAAGATTTGAAGAGATTTTCAAATATTTTAGGAGATTTCACAGGATTTCGAAAAATCGGTGCGGTTTTAAAGAATTTCTTTGAATTTCGGCAGATTTGGAAGGATTCAATAGGATTTATAAGATTCTGGGATATTTTAACAGACTTTTAAGAAACTTCAACGGATTTCAAGCGTTTTTATCAGATTTTTTTATGATTTCAATAATTTCAAGAGATCCTAAAGGCTCTCAATAAGATATTTTAATGAATTTCCTAGGATCTCAAAGGATTTTATTGTAGATTGAATATTTCAAAGGATTTCAAGGAATATCATCAGATTTCATGTAATTTCACTTTTCAAGGGAATTTATAACAGTTTATTGGATTTCAAAGAATTATTCATAAAAATTGAGAGATTTAAACGGATCTCAAAGATTTGAAGAGATTTTCAAATATTTCAGAGGATTTCATAGGATCTGAAAAATTTCATGCTGTTTTTAAAAAAATCCTTGAATCTTGAAAGATAAGGCAGAATTTTATAGGATTTATAAGATTTCAGGATATTTAAAAAGATTCTAAGGGATTTCAGAGGAGTTCGAAATATTTCAAAGGATTTCGAATGTTTCAAGGGATTTTATGGAGTATTATCAGATTTCATGTAATTCCACGGGATTGCAAGGGATTTTATAATATTTTAATAGATTGCAAAGAATTTATTCTCAAGAATTGATGGATTTTAAACATTTGAAGCAATTTTCAAATAATTCAAAGTATTTACAAATTTTTTTAAGAATTTAGGATGTTTTGAAAGATTCCAAAAAATTGTCTATATATTTCAAAAATTTCAAGGGATTTAAAGGAATTTGAAAGGATTCTAAAGATTCTAGGTTATTTTAAAACATTCTAACGAATTCTCAACAATTAAAAAAAATGTCAAGCAAATTCAAAAGATTTCAAAGGACCTGAAATATTTTAAGGTATTTTAAAAGATATAAAAGAATTTTTTAGGATTTTAATGATTTTAAGAAATTAAAAAAAATTTTATACGGTTTAAAAAAATTTCATATAATTTTGGAAAATTTGGAACAATTTTGTAGGACCTAGAGATTTTCAAATATTCCAGGGTATTTCCAAAGATTCCAAAAATTCCATGCAGCTTTAAAGAATTTTCTTGGATTTCAGAATTTAAGATTATATAACATTTTAAAAGATTTCGTGGGTTTTTAGAGGAGTTCCAAATATGTCAGAAGATTTTTAATTTCAATCATTTTACGGGATTCTGAAGGCGCTCAATAAGATATTTTAATGAATTTCCTAGGATCTCAAAGAATTTTAGAGGACTTCAAATATTTAAAGGTATTTCAAGGAATATCATCAGATTTCATGTAATTTCACGTATCATAATATTTTAAAAGATTTCGAAGAATAATGGACAAGAATTGAGGGATTTCAAAGATTTGAAGAGATTTTCAAATAATTCAAGGTATTTTCAAATAATTCAAGGTATTTCCAAAAATTTTAAAGATTTTAGGGTATTTTGAAAGATTTTAAGGAATTCTAAAGAGCTGTAAAAAGCAATTTCAAAAGGTTTCAAAGGATTTGAAATATTTTGGGGTATTTTAAAAGATTCCAAGGAATTTTCAAGAATTTTAATGATTTTATTGGATTCAGACTAATTTCATGTGGTTTTAAAGAATTTTCGAAGATTTGAAAGAATTTTGCTGGATATATAAGGTTTTAGGATATTTTAAAAGATTCCAAGAAATTTTTAACTGATTTTATAGGATTTTCAAGGATTTCAATGATTTTAAAGGGTTTCAAAGGCCATCACTAAATTTAAATACATTTTGGAGGATTTCAGGAAATAGCCTCACACTCCATGGAATTTCACGGGGTTTTCAAGGGTTTTTATTGGATTTGAACGGATTGTAAAGATTTGAAGTGATTGTATAATGTTACAAAAGTTATTAAGGAATTTCATCAAATTTAAGGGATTTTAATAGGTCTTCCAAGATTTGAAGGGTTCTCAATTTTTTATTTTAATGCCATGTAATACTTATTCGATTCCTACTTTACCGATTTTTTTTCACAACAACTTACGTCTACACGAATTTAGACATCAAGTTTAAAATTTAAGAAATTAATTAAAAGGCACTAAGAAACCTTTGTATGACCCTAAATTTCTAAAACTACAAAAATATTCAATTTTGGAAAATTTTTTGAATTTTTTTTTTTTTGAATTTCCAGAAATGTTGGACTATACAAACGTTCTTTAGTAACTTTTATATAATCGGGTAAGTATCACATGGCCTTAAGGGTAACTGCGAGCGTAACAATTTTATAAAAAGTTTTATAATTTTGTTGTTGTTGTGAATTCGCTCCGTTGGACGTCCGTATTTTACTAGTTGAGTGTTATTTTACGCTCGATTTTGCGAGTTTAGGTACATATAATCACAGTAAATAACTAAATATAAAGGTAACAAAAGAACCAAATATTGTTATCATAGATTAGACCTTCTTTGACACTTAACATACATGATAAGTAACTATTTAATTTATAATTATAAAAGTAGATGTTTATCACGATTTAACGTTTTGAAAAAGTGAATATAATTTAAAGAATTTATGAATTTTTATATTACATTTAAATTTAAACAAGATAGTTGGGTCAAAGACGTTCAGCGCCGCAGTTTCGCATTTTGCCCGCTAAGTCAAATTGGGAACTCTAATCATTAGATATAATACCCCTAATGTAGTTCATATTCAATTCAATAACTCCCGCCAATAAGATGACCATTATAGCCAATATTGGAAATATTCATTACTGTATATTTCTTTCCTTTACAATATTATCTCTAATTTGATCTAATGAGTAATATTTTAATATTATATTTAATTAAAGTCGATCATCAACGCTTTCGAAATAAATTATTATTACGTAAACGTATAAGCTATTTGCAGAGCCGTCGCGACGGTCTCGAGGGCCCCAGGGCCGAGTTTTTGGGGGGCCCTTTTTGAATAAAAAATTTCAAAATCGACTTCTAAAAAAAAAGGAAAACGGGAACGGTAGAGAAATAACATGCAGGCGATGTACGTAATTTAATGTCAATATTATATTTTTTAACGGCTTTCCGTTCCGGGGGCCCTTTGCGGCCGGGAGCCTGGTGGCGCCGCCCCGCTCGCCCCGTCGTCGCTACGGTCCTGGTTGTTTAGTTAGCATAATAATCATGGCAAAGTAATGTTGGTATTAGTTACAAAATAATCAGCTATTTTTACAAACTCGTGTGCCTATCTTCACGTTCATACCCATTCACGCATTCACGTCGTTCACGTCGTTCACGTTGCACATGGTTTCAGTTAGTTTGCGGCATACAAAACTATAAAAGTGGTAATTGTTTCCTATTCTTTTAAATTAATTGTTATTAAAATTCCTTCAAAATGGCGACAGTGGGTACCGACAGTGCTGTTACACCACAAATGCAAATTCGCCTTGTTACAAAAGAACAGAAGTAAGTATTCACAAGAATAATTTGAACTTTTCTTAGGTTATGTTACTCGTTTATTTTTGATCTTTTTAATTTATTGACTCTAATCAATTTATTCAGTTTTCTTTTTATAATTTTGACAGTTGATTCCACTACAATTCATAGATCTAAGTTTCATTCGGAATTGATTTATAATTCCTTAGGATATGAATGTTTAGGACAAGAATAATCTGATTTTTATAGGTTAGGAAGCCCTTCTCTTTTTATTGGTGTTGTTTAAAACACGGTTCAAAGTTTACAAAACAAATCAGATTGTATTTTTGTGTTTAAAGCTGTAATATTTTTAAACAAATTATTAAATTTTTGAAATTAAGGTAAATTTGATGTGAATTTTATTTATTTTGAGAGTTTTCAAAGTTGATCTTTTGTAATTTGAATGTTTTTAGTCAGTGTTAATCATATTAAAAATCTTCCGCGTCCGTCATAGTATTTTTTACTTTAATTAATTTAAATTACTTTTATTTTTAGGTATGCAGTTCCAAATTATCCGTTATCGGTTCCAACAACAGTCGTCATCAGCGATTTAAACGCTCTTGTAAATGAATTGCTAAAAGGTATAATATGAATTTTAAGTTTCTCCAATATACCAATTAATTAATTTCATATTATAATTTAAATTTAGTTTATCATCTTTGGAATTATAATGACTTCGAAGTCTCAATAGCTGTAAATTTTTCAATTGAAAGTTACGTTTATAAATTAGATAATGTAAAAATAATAGCTTTTCAAATTCGAAAATTTTGAAATGAATCCTTAAAGATTTTCAAATTTCATTTCAAATTAAAAATCTTAATATTTAAAGAATTGCGAACCTTTTAAACTAAAAACATTCCCAAATAAATAATTTCAAGTTCAAATATTCAAAATTTGTCAATTTCGAACTTAAATCTCTTAAACGTGTACAGCTTCAAATTGAAAGCCTTAATAGTGGCGCAAATTTTAATACTTTTTTTTTTGATTTGCTGAATTTTTAATAATAATAAGACTTTCAATAAAAGATTTCTCAATCTTGAAGAATTTGAAAATTTGAGTGTCAGGAAAAATGTAATTAATTAGAAAATTTTTGAATAAATTTTTAAAAATTATCTTTGTTTCAGAATCGGATCTTATAACACAGGAGGTCGAGTTCGACTTCCTAATTTCATCAGAGTTTTTGCGCACTTCTCTTGTAGAACATATAGGAGAACGTGGAATTTCTACGGAGCAGGTAGTGGATGTAGAATATGTTGAGAAACATCCTCCACCGGAACCTCAGGATTGTCTCATTCATGATGATTGGGTTTCTGCTGTTGCTGTATCCGGAAAATGGTGATTAATTATTTCTTGATTTTAGTTTCAGCGATTCAAAGGCTCAAAGTATTTAAAATTTTCAATTTATAACCTTGCTTAAACTAGGCGTAACTATGACCTATTTCATCTGTAACCTCATTGATAAATTAATAGTTCATTCAAATGAATTTTCCATACCAGATAATCGTAAAGACGTTTATCCGTTTCTCATATTGGTTAATTTCAGAAATTCCACTTATTTATGGATATATGTGGGCATCCGCATGAAAAAGGCCCTTACAGCCGGTATGGAGCAACGTATATGGTCATATAGCCGGATAAATTCCTGACCTAGAATCATCCCCCACCCAATCCCGAAAATAATCATTTTGAACTTGACTTAGAAAAACGTGAATATCTCCTAAACTAGAACCGTCCATGAGGGCCCTTTTCATGCGGACGCCCTCGTATTATATTATTAAAACGCTGTAAAGCTTGCACAATACATAAACTTGAAGAATCGATAATAGACTACTTTAAATCGCATTCAAATTGAAATCATCAAAAATCATATTAATAAATGTATCAGTATTTCCGGAAACAGAAGAGATGTTTCCTTTCGGTTTAAAGAATAATTTTCAGATTTAAGATTGCAATGATAAATTTATCTCTTTTTTGTGTCTTGTATTACCTATATTCTTAATTTTTATGATAAACAGTGTATAATATATATGTTTTTATTTTCAAAATGTAATAAAAAACCCATGAAAAATACTGTAAAGAAATTGTGCAAAAATAGTAAATTTGAATGTTTCTTGAAATTATTAATAACTCTTAATATAACGAACAATTTTCTGATGTTATTGTGCCCCTTTTATAGGTCAATTTGCATAAAATTTAATAACTTATTTACAAGTCTGGGAAAAATTTTCCACTTGCTGAATAAGAATTAAAAAATGCTCTGCACTTCTTGTTCTGAGTTTCTTTGGTAAGATTAAAAAAAAAATTCTAGATATCATCAGAAGTTATTAAAATCCATGAAGTTTTTTTAAATAATGATCCCAAGAACACTGAAGGACTTTCTTTATTTGGATCGTTAAATTTGTTTAAATATTGGAACTACATATTGAGAGCAAACTATAAATCACAAAACTTTAAAACTCCTGTATTTTATGAAGGATTTTGAAAACTCTGAAAGAAATTAAATATTTTTCAGGATTTTGACAGGATGCTATGACAATACTCTCCACATCTGGACATCAAAAGGCAAGCATAAGCTTATCATTCCTGGTCACACTTCTCCCATTAAAGCGGTCTCTTGGATATCAGTAAACGACGAAAATGCTTCTTTTGTTAGGTAATAACTTCAGAAATCACAACATCAATTATTGTTTATCATTTTATGTTTTGAAACATCATTTTAAATGCCTATCTTGTCTTTTGTATCATTTTCAATAGTCCATGTCAAAGACTCAAGAAAGTTGATTTTATTTTGTTTTGAATCATTTTTGACAGTGCCTCTCAAGATCAAACTGCGATAATATGGGACTGGAATATCGCAAGCAACTCTGTGGATTGTATTCACATTTGTAAAGGACATGAAAGAGGTTTGGAGGCTGTGGGAGTTAATGGAACTGGGACATTAATGGCGACTGGTTCGTGGGACACGATGCTCAAAATTTGGTCTACAAGTAAGTACTTTTTGACTTGAAGCTGTTCTAATTCTAATAATTTTTCCTCTCTGTCTTTAATTTTTTATAATATAAATTCGTTTCTGGAAAACAGTAATTGTGTAACTGAAATTTTATGTACATACATAGGTACTATGAAAAATTATAAAAATAAAGCTCAATTTATTGTTTGTACTTTTCTAAAAATGTAGAGTTTTTTTATAAGTTTCATCGAAATCAGTCTTTTTTACTTCTCTCTGGGGTATATATTTTCAGAATATAGTGAAAAATGTTAAGAGCTTGCTAAATTGAACACAAAACATTATGCAGAAGCTTCACAAAGATTGTGCAGTTATAATTTTCAACCGTTCAAAATTGTACAGCTTTAAGCTTTCGAAATTGAACAATTGAAATTCAAGCAATGTAAACTGTGAATCGCTCAGATTCAACTAATTTTAACTGTACTTCCTTCAAAATAGAATCATTTTTTAATATTGTAACGTTCCACTTCGAAAAATATTTTATTATTACAAAAAATGGTTCAATTTGAAGTCTTAAAATCTACACAATTTCAAATTTGAAGTGTTGAATTACATTAAAATTGTGTCTTTGTAAGTCTAAAAAATTAGAAAACTTGACATTTGAACAAGTTACATTTTACTGGAAGCATTCTAGCCTGAAAATTAAATTGAAATTGTAACAATTCGGATAATTTAAAATTATGATTTCAAGTTTCTTCAATACCTTTTAAATGTAATACGAAAATTTTTACTACAAATGTAAAAAACAATGTGCATAGATGCATAGAACCCGAAGTGTAATGCTTAATTATAATTTTAAGCATACTTAAGTGCATATAATTAAAAATTTCAGGCTCAGATAAATTTAGAGAAATGTATTTTTATTTCAGTAATATTAAACAAATTAAACTGCAAATATTCGAATATTTAGCGTTTTCCTTAAAATTTCTAAAGATTCGTATTATGTAGACATCAAATTAACTCAATAATACTCCTAATTTCAAGCTGCCGAAGATGACGAAGAGGGAGAATCAGCCTCGAAGAGAATGAAGAAAGATCACGGCAAAACTAAAGTAAGTTCTTAAATTAATGAACTTTATAACTTAATTTAATATTCCTAATTAAAATTTTAATTTCAATCAAAAATTGCAGGTTCCAAAGAGAACACTGAAAGGTCACAAGGAAGCTTTGAGTGGAGTAGTTTGGACAGACAAAACAGAAATTGTTACTTCCTCTTGGGATCACACGTTAAAACTTTGGGACTCAGAACTCGGAGGAATAAAGCAGGAGATTGCGGGGAACAAAAGTTTCTTTGATGTAGATTATTCTCCCCTTTCTCGCATGCTTATAACGGCTTCGGCTGACAGACATATCCGTTTATATGACCCCAGATCAAAAGGTGATTCTTGCGAAAAATGATTTTAAGAAGACTTCTTTATTTTGCATCCTTCATTAATTTAAGCAAACCTTATCAAAATTGAGTCATTTAGTCAAGATTCCTATTTGCTATTTAATAATCTTTCTTGTCTCTGTACATAAATATTGTATGTCGACGAACATCAATATTCTCAAAGAAATTTATTATTGAGGATCAAGACAACCCCCATCGATTATTTTCTACTTAATTTGAAAATTTTTAATTTTCTTTTTTGTTAAAAAAGTGTGATTTTCCTATCTGTGTTTAAGTTTAAATGTTTGTTTCATAACCGTTTTTAGACGGAGCAATAGTTAAGGCGATGTTCACTTCTCACACGCAGTGGGTTCAATCTGTTTGCTGGTCGACTACAGATGAGCATTTATTTTTGTCTGGTGCCTATGATAATAATGTTAAACTTTGGGATACGCGAAGGTAAGGAGATTTTTATCAATTTTAATATGTTTTATTCCAAATACAGAATATTTTAATAAAGATTTCATTTCATATATGTAATAACTTGTGAAATCAGTGTGCATAAAATATTTAAAAAAATGTATTTATCGCTTGTAATTGAGGCACTGAGAATGACTACTAGATAAAACCCAAAAATGAAATTTTTCATAAGCTAGTGGTCATTATGAGCTGGGCTGCCACATAGTCCTTTAAGTCACTTTTAGTCACTTTTTTCAAGTAACTTGTAAGTCACTTTTTTAAGAAGAAGTCACTATTAGTCACCTTTTTTAAAGGAAAAGGTCACTTAAGTCACATTTCTCTATCTCTTTTCAGATTTTATCTAAAAGAAAAAATAAAACCTAAGTAATTTATGTATGGAATCTATATAGTAATCTATATTATGAAGATGCTCTTCAATATTAAAATTAATTTTTTTTTAAATTTATGATCAATTGAATACCGTTGCAGCAAAAACGTTTCCTCAGATTTAGTGCGGCTATGGCACAATTGAAAAAAGTTGAAGTTGGCTAACTATCTAAAAATTCAATTTTCAGGGGGATAAAATGAGGACCTGATTTACATATACTATAAATCCTGAACTTTTTCACTTTTCTCCCGATGAGTTATTCATCCGCGAAAATAAACAAAACCTCCAGTGTCGAATTTTAAAACGAAAATTTTCGTATTTCAGCATACAAAGTTGAAGAAGGGCTACAACTATGAAAAATCTGACAAAAAAAAACTTACGAGATAAGTTTTAATTTAAAAAAAGCCAATAACGAATAACGAACATCAACATTCCTTACGAATTGAACATAACGTTTTAAATAAGTCTGTGAAAGTGCTGAAAAGTGGTTATGTTTTACTTGTTGTTTAAACACAATTTTCGTTAATTCTTTCCCAATAAAATTACTTTTGAAGGTTAAAGGCTGTTGAATGCATCTAATTTGATTCAATTTAATTTTGCACTGTATAATTTAAGTTTTTCTCTATTCTATAAAGCACATAAATGTGACATTTTTCTGTACCTTTGCATTTTGTAAATTAAGTTTCTAAATAAAAATGAAGTAATTTATTAAATTTATGTGATAAATAAGTTCAAAAAATATTGAGCATTATTTAGTAAGTATCAAAATTTTAAAAAATCAGGCCGCAACCGACTTCGTCGAAATAAAATGAAATGGCCCTTATTTAGCTTGTAATAAAATTAATAGTACAATTTGTCAGAACAGTACTTGCAAAAATAATTATAGCAATTGTAACATTGGTATTCACCCTCAAATTCAGCAATAGAAGTTTATATAATTTTTTGTGTAACAGTAGTCAGTTTTAGTTATTTGTTAGCTTAAGTTAGTCACCTTTTGCACTTTTTTCAAGTATATTAGTCTGTGGCAGCCCTGCTTATGAGCTATAATTTCAAGATTTGCCAACATTAAAAAAAAAAATGTTTTCAAAGTAGGTGGGGAGGAAAACTCAAATGGGCTTTACCTAGTTGTAATTCTCAATTATTTTTAAATGATTTTTTTTTTCATGTTTTGCTCTAAAAAAAACTGCAAAAGTGTTTACTTATCAAAAAGTACTTGAAACTGCAAAGCAACGATCTCCGAAAAAAGTTTTTCTCGGTTTTTTATTAAGAATTCTTTAATCGTCAATGCTTAAAATTCAAAACTAGTCAATAACGAATGATTTCAAATTGAAACTGATCAAATTTAAAAGCGTTTATGTGAAATGAAATTACACAATATTATGGATAGATAAGTACTTCAAAATTTTAGTCGTTAATTTATAAATGTTTTACATTAGGAATTTAGTATATATATACTTTTAACTTTAATTAGCTACATTTTATACGCATCCAATTTTAAATCGTACAAAATAACATTTAAATATGAAATTCTCAATACCTTCTTGATTCCAATTTTTCGTTTCCAATTTCCCACTTTTCTTGATTTTACGATTTTGGAAATGGCTTAAAATTGGAATCGTTCTAATTTCATATTGTTAACTTTTGAACCTCTACACAAAGTTATGAATTAAATTTTGCAAATGTAAATAAACTCTATACAGTATAATTTAATAATTAATATTGTTAAAGCTTTACACAAAATAAAAATAAATTTTGTAAAACTACACACTACACAGTTAAACTTTAAACTGTAAAATTGTACGCAAAGTGAAAATAAAATTTGTTTAGACTAAAATTAACTCGACACAATTAAATTCTATAAAAGAATACTCTATACAAGTCAGTTTAATCATTTTTCATCATTTTAATTTCAAAGACTCTACACGAGGAAATTTCACACACAATAATGCAAAGCAAAATTTATAAAAGATTGTTGTGTGCAGAGTTTTGCCGTGTATAATTTATTTGTGTAGAATTTATAAAATTGCAATTATAAAAAATGATTAAATTGGCTTGCATAGAGTATTCTTTTGTATAATATAATCGTGTTCAGTTAATTTAGCCAAAAAATTTATTTCCACTTTGTGTATAATTTGATGGTATGTATAAAGTTTAAACAGACCGGGATCAGGGTCGGGATTTACGATGTAAGCGTAATATTGATTCAGTACGTAATTTTACCTTATCCATCTAGGGTCCCTTTATAAAGTCCATCGCCCAGCGATGTACAATTAATAATCAAGTCATTAATCTATATATATGACCTGCCGCGAGGAAAGGTACCTAAGCGGTAAAAAATAAATTTTTTGTTTTTTGCCGTATTAGAAACTTCATGTTCTCCTCTTTCGAATGGTGTTAACGAAAAAATTTTGTGATGTTTCTTTGATAATTAAAAAGAGTTGTAAAGTTGGCTTGGAAACCGACGTTTGGTAGTTCTCGCTGCCATCTACTTGGGTCTCCTGTAAAATTCTGAAATTGCTTAATGAGGAAGTAAAGTGCTCATAAAATGAACGCCAACGTTGTTACAACTTTACAGCTAGTTTTAAATGATTTTAATTTATTTGTGAATTATTTTTCTGTTTTTAGTCCCAAGGCCTCACTTTTCGATCTCATGGGTCACGAAGACAAAGTCCTTGCCTGTAATTGGTCGAATCCGAAACTGATGGTTTCTGGAGGATCTGACAACACAGTCAGAATATTCAAGGCGAAGAATTCCAATCGCTGAGAGTAAATAAAGCTGCTTCGGTGAATTTTTACTCTTTTTCTTGGAACTGAGTTAAAAGTTGTGGAATTTTAGTTCAATTATTACGTTAATGATACTCTCGTATAAAGGGCTGAACAAATTCCACATAACGCAGAAATCACTGATTCTACAAATCTTTCAATGCGTAGCTGCGTGCAATTTTTGCCTGCTTCGTGTCATAGCATGATAAGCGCTTCTTGTACAAAAAACTGTAGTTATCGATTTAAGAGATTTGTAAAATAAATACCATTTTATATGCTAAATTACAATTGATGACTTCGTATTTTAGTGATTACTTTCATTTCATTTGTATGTGTTGCACTAAGATTTTTTTCAAGTAATTATTTTCAAGATTAATACTAATTAATAAATACTAATTTGATAATATAGGTAATTTAGTGATTATTTAATTATTATCTAATATATTTCTGAAAATTAAAAAAAAAGTGTATAAAAAATAATTTTTTGTAATATTTTCAAACTTGTGAAAAATTGTAAAAAGTACATTTTATCTCGCAAAATTTCAAGATCAAATTTTTGAGATACTTTCTCTGTAGACACGTAAAAAACGATAAATGCATGCTTATGGTAGTTCGAGTTAAATTCTGATATAATCAAGTATTTAAATGAATTTTTTAAAATGGTTTTGAGAATTTTTAAATTTAAAGTAGGTTCTCAAATCAAGCCACATTTAATATTGGGTGTTTTTAATTTGATAAATCTATCTGAAAATCATTTGACAAACTATTTTGTAGGTACCCCACATAAACCCCCTTATGCCAGTTTTAGAAGGAGTCCAGGTGGCAACCCGAAGCCTTCGTGACTTTTGGTAAACGAATAAGGTTTATGTTTATAATATAGACCCTTGAGCAGATGGTGCGTCAAAATATCACTAACTTGATATTACATGAAATTATGAAATTTTTAATGAGTTTAATTTGGAATTCTTTTGAGTTTGAAAAGTTAAATTCTTATTTGTATTTATTTTCGTGTATGAATTCATTGAGTTTACAATGCGTAATTCTGAAGTCCTTTACTTTTAAAACTTTTCGCTTTTCGGTCTTAATTTTTAATCGTTAATTTTTAAATGAAAAATTTAAATACCTAGAGTTTTGAAGGCTTGATCTTGAACAATTAAAAATAAAAAAGTGTTTGAAATTCAACAATTTTGATTTTAAAATTAAAGTCGATTAACTGTGAACATAAATTAAAAATTAGTCGTGAGTTGGCGGCATGAGCCTCCAAGGAAGTGTTTCGTAGACTATTTAAATGCATTTACAAGTATGATCTGAAATTTTTAAATTTTATACTTTAATTTAAAATTATTACTGTGGAAACTTAATGATTTTAATAGATTTTAATAAAACAAAACTTTCTAAATTTGCTTTTTCATTCCCAAATCTCAAACATTAAGCTTTAAATACCAAACGCAAGCCCAAAACCATAAATCTCAGAAATCAAGGATCCAAAATACAAGCTACAAACCGTATAAAGGCTCAAAACCATTAGTCCCATAAATATAAGGCCCAAACACATATTGTAAATTTCCGACTGAATCTTTGTACATTATTTTCAATTTTCAAATAATTTAAATTCGAACTATTTCTAATTGAAGACTTCATAAAGTTAATCTTTTAAAATTAAGCGATATTTGTCTGTTCAAAGACAATTTACAATGGACAATTGTGAATGAAGTGTTCGAAAACAAACTATTTAAAATTGAAAAGTTCAAAATTTTATGGTTTGAAATTGTTTAAAATTGAACTATTTCATTTCGGAAGCCATAATACGTGAATGATTTGTTTAATAATTGTGAATCGATAAAGTTTCCGAGTGCTAAATTTTCAGCTTTAAACGTTACAATTTCAATTGTTCCATTTTGTAAATTTTTCACATATAACTAAGATGGTTGAATTGTCAAATCTTGAAAATTATTTGACACAATCTGACAATTATTTGATAAATTTTGAAATTATTATTTTAAACGATTTGATTAAAAATAATTCGACTTTAAGAGATTTTAGTTTCACAATTTTAATTGAAAAAGTATTCAGTTTCAAACCAAGTTTAGAATCGTTCAATTTTGAATGTTTCAAATTTAAAATTGTGTAGTATTGAAAGTTTTTTGGAATAGTTAAATTTTAAGGTTTACAATATCGAAAATTCTTCAATTTTGAACAGTGGAAATGATATCGTGAATTTATTTTTTGACCGGTTTAAAGCTTGAATTTGAAAATGTTAGTTTTTAAGTTTCTCAATTTTTAATTGTTTAAGCTAAAACGTTTCAAATTTAAAATCTTTAATATTTACTTGTTTCCGGAATTGTAAAATTTTCAATACTTGATTTTCAATTGAAATTTATAATCAGGGTCGGTGGAGTAAGTTTTCATTGTATGGAGTTTCTTTTTTGACCGGTGGGCGGGGTGGGGGGGGGGGGGGACACAATTTTTCGAAGAAAATAATAATCTTCTAATTCATTCATTTATTTTTTCCACATTGAAGCTCCTATTTTTCCGCTCGCTTTTTGCGTGTCAGATTTCGTCAGCTTTCGCACGTCAGTTGGACATCTTATAAAATTGTCTACCCACTTGAAGCAACATGAATTTGTTCCCCGTGCATGCAAATGCCTTATCATTGATTTTGAAGTTATTACTTTTGCAATTTAAATTAAAATGATTGAATTTTAAAAAGGGTGATGCACAATTTAAAAATTAAGTAATTTTAACGACTTAGTTTCAAGATCCTATTTTGAGAATTCTTCAATTTTAAACGATCTTATAAATAACCGAATTTTTAACCAAAGAGTTGAATTTCAACCAAGAAGATCAAGTTTCTAGAAAAAAATGAATTTTCAACGAATTAGTTACATTTTCAATTGAAGAGATGAAATTTTAACAAAATAGTTTAACTTTTAACCAAGTACTTGAATTTTCAACCAAAAAAGATGAATTCTCAATGAAACATGTAATATTTGATATTTAAACTAAAACAGATTTTAATTTTAAATCAAGAACAGTTGAATTCATCTGAACCAAGAAATATTTTTTCGTCAAGAAAGGAAAAAAATGTCTACCAAATTGTTCAATTTTCAAGCCAAAAAGCGAATTTTCTACAAGACAAATGAATTTTCAACAAAAAGGTTAATTTTCAACCAAATAGTTGAATTTTCTATTAAAATAATTAAATTTTGAAGCAAATAATAAAATTTTTAACCAAAAAAGATCAGTTCTCAACCAAAAATATAATAGTAGACTTTTCAACAAAAAGGAATGAACTTTTAACCGAAAATAGTTGGATTTTATTATTGGGTTCTAATAAAAAATATTCAATGTAAAATATTTTGAAATTGTCCCATTTTTAGTTGAAGAGTTTAAAAAATGAGTCATTAGAAATTAAAAAATATTTTATTGGAAGATTTCAAGAATGAATAATAATAATCCTAAATGAAGTGTTAAAAATTACACGATTTAAAATAAAAAAGATAAAAATTGCCTTGTTTAAAATACTCTAAAGGTTGTGAGTATGAACAAGTTTTAATATCACACTTATTGGTAATTGACAATTTGCAGTTTATAAATGAAGTTCGGACTCGATTAATTGTTAACATTCCGTTTTAGAAGTTGTTTCCTCTCTAATGTTTCCTATTTAAAATGACTTCATTTTAAAGGTTTTTTAGAATAATTCAATTTTAAATTTTTAAAAAAATTTTTAAATTTTTAAAGGTTTATAATTGAAAATTTTTCCATTTGAACGGTAAATTTGACGCTGATTTTATTTTTTGATCTTTAAAATTTTTTTAGATAATAACAATATACAATTCTAGAATTTCAGAAGCTTTGAATTTGAAACATTAAATTTTGTTTTTCAATTTCAAATTGTCAAATTTTAATCGCTCCGAATTGAAAACTGTTTAAATTCAAGGGTTTTCAAATTTTAATTATTCAATTTCGAACGTTTTAGATTAGAAATAATACAATTTCAATTCCTTTAAATTTTAAACGATCCAATTTTCAAATTTCTAATCTGAAATTATTCAATTTTGAACGCTTTGAATTCAAAATGATATACTTTTAACTCCTTTTCATTCCATTCGAAATATTGTCCTTTTTTCAAAATTTTATCTAATCTAAAATTGTTTGATTTATAACGATTTTAATTCAAAATCAATATATATATTAAAAAATTGGTTAAACAACCACCGCAGGGTCCCCCTGGGAGCGACTGCCATCCATGAAAATGACAC
>JAUMHM010000002.1:2539509-2553287 GCA_032362435.1 Melikaiella ostensackeni | reverse complement strand
TGTGTGTGTGTGTGTGTGTGTGTGTGTGTGTGTGTGTGTGTGTGTGTGTGTGTGTGTGTGTGTGTGTGTGTGTGTTTTCATATAGTTTTTGCAAAGTTCTATGATTTCTGAAGTTATTTTCCACAATTGATCATAAATTAAATATAAGAATATAGAATTGTGGAATTAAATTGACTTTACATTTTTAAACATACAAAGATACTGATAAAAATTAACGATATTTCGGAAAAATAAAACTTTTGTTGCATTCCTTCATTTTTTTACGTAATTTGAGAATTTCGTTTTTTTAATTTTTCACATTTGATTTGTGATTATGAATTTGTAATCTACTATTCCTTTATTGGATGCGGATATATGTCCGTTTCGCTGGACAAATTAAGCCAAGTCAATTAGTGCCGATGGATTTATCCAAGAAAATTCGTCTGGCTACAGCAGAGTGCCATTAGACAGATGAATTTACCCGATGAAATTTGTCCGGCTGTAAATATTGAGTTGAAATTTTAGAAAATGATTGGAAACATATAAGGACAGGTCTGTCTGGCCCATTTGGGTTTTTATTTTGTTCAAATAGTATAATTTTATTAATTTTTAGCTTCGAACATAACGGAGAACAGGACTTTGGTGCCCAGATCAAAATCTAATTATTACAGTTGCATTATTTAAACAAAATAAAAACCCGAATGGGTCAGACAGGTGTGTCCTTATACATATATTCTGATATATGTGTTGAATTTTTAAAGCTTTGAGTTTCAAATTGAAGAACATTTAATTTGAAATCATATTTTAATTTATAGTCATCCAATTTAAGATCGTTGAATATTGAAGTCTTGAATTTTAATTTTTTACTTTTTTGCATATGCTTATTGTTGATTTTGATGCAAATAATGACACTATAGATATTAATGATTAAAAGTTTTACAATATTTATAATTTCAAATTAATGCTTCCCTTTTCCAGTTTCTGATTTTTATGGTGGTGAGTTTATAATTTTTAATTATTCGATCCTAATGGATTCCAGTTAGAAAATTAACAATATTTTATGGTAACGTGTGAAAAATTGTTCATTTTGAACGCCTTTAATTTTAACTTTTCTGTTTAGTTTTGAATATTCTAAAATTCTTTACTTTAGAACTTTTAAAATTCAGTTTAAAGCACTACATTGGAAGCTTTTAATGTAGCTTTCTGTTAATGTTATTGTTCAATTCCGTTTGCTTCAATTACCGCTTCAAATAAACTGAAAATGTTTTAATTTTTAATATTATTTTACATGTTTCAGGCCGATAAATTTAAAATTGTTCAATATTAAATGTTGCCTTTTTCAGTTTAACTGTTTGTATCGAAATCCTTTAATTTGTAATGATTCAAATTTGTCGAAAATGGTTCAATTTTCAGTAGTAAAATTTAAAGTTCTGCAGTTTTTGATACTATAAATGAACAACATTTTCAGGTTTGGTGAAATGAATACTTGATTCTAAGATTCTTCCATTTTGACATCTTCAAAATTGTTTGATTTTAATTTTATGGGAGGATCAAACAAAAAATTGTTATCGAAGACCCACGAAACATGTTTGATGGAAAAGTGGGATGGGTGGTGGGGTCGACAAAGGTTTAGTTACATCACCGGATAATTGTATAGAATGCCGGACATTTATTGATATAATTATTCTGCATTAAAAATGATTAAATTAAATAAAAATTATCAGGTTAAATTCTTCTGATATTTTGAAAATTCAACTTTTAAATAAAATCGATATTTTCAAAACCAACACGATTGCTTTTTAAGAAATATCTTAAACTAGCGGGTCCTGGTAAATTCTTAAGAAAAGTCCATTTTTCTGACCTTTTTTTAATTCTTTCTAGGAGATAAGTGGTTTAATAAAAATGTGTAAGAGTTTGGACTAATATTAAATGATTATTAATATAAATATGCGTTAAAAATCGCACGATTTAAAAAGAAAAGCGAGTAAACTACGCACATGGCGAACGGGGATTCCCGGGCTTCGCGAACAGTCTGGGGGATGTTATAAAAGGAGGACCCTGATTGCAACGGCATTCATTGTTCCGTGTACCTTTGTTGGGAGAACCAGACCGCAGAGCAACCCAACTTTTAATTTTCGAAAAAAAATCCAACTCTACAAAGGTTAGTTCACAATAAACTCAAATTTTAGTATTTCTCTGCAATCTTGAAATTGATATTTTTTTATACAACCAAAACTGAAAAAAATTATTCTAGCCTCATTCTTTAGTACTCAGTCTCGAATTTATTTAAGCTCAAACATATTCTTGCAAATTCGCAAACAGTAATGTTATAAAAAAGATTCTTAAAAAATTGTGAGATTTTGTTGCTTGCGGAATTCTGATTTTTTTTACACTTCCTAGCATATTTCTGTATAGTTTTATTTTATTATGCTGATGATAATGTCTAATAATTAACTTTAAATTTTATTCAAAATTTTATGATTTTCAGGTCAAATTTTTCAAATAGTTCATTTGTAAAGAATATCCCTAAAGTAATTAAATTTGAATAACTTATGTTCTAAAATGTTGAATTTTTACTTAATATTTCTTTCAAGATTTTCATAAACATTGTTTCATTTTATACAATTGAATACAATACTAATAATTTGGTTCAAATATTTTTTTAAAATTAGGAAATTCAAATGTACCAGTTTATTAAAGAAAAATTTAATACTAGACCGAATCCATTTTAAGTCGTAAAGGCCGGCGGGTGACATGTTCAGGGTTGGCTTGCTAATGAAATACGTTTTTGTACGCTGGAAATAAGGAGAAACGTATGTTTTGAAATTAACATAGTGAAAGTTTTGCATTATTTTTTACAAAAATTTTTAATTTTTAATGGTAAAATGAGTTTTTTTTTTGTATTTCGAGAGAAAAAAAATTTTTTTTTGATTTTTCTCAAAACCCTGCCCTTTTTAAAATTTTTGAGATTTTGAGGTTTTTTTTGTTCCAGTTTGTCAAGTTTTTTTTCACTCTTTCAAAATCGATATATAAAACAAATAAAGAGAGAAAAAGGTAAAGCTATTTCGATTTTTTGAAATATTAAAACACGAAATTTTCTCAAAAGAGCTACCTTTTTTCGCTGAAATTTGTAGTAGTGATAGGTAACATATTCAACTTGCCGTAAATTTTGAAACTGGGGTGTATTTGTGTTTCGAGAGAAGCAAAATTTTATTTTTTCTTACTGTTCTCACATATATTGTATTTTACTGCTATTTTTCTAATTCAAATCAGGGTAAGACTTCCGTATCGCGGATTTTTCGAATAAGGGGAGGGGGATTTTTGTAAATGGCCCAAAATGGGCTATTTTTGAAAAACTTGGAAAAAAATAAGGCGAAGGCTTTTTGTATCACTTTTTTATCACTTTTTTTTTTTTAACCTTCGTGAGACTGACTGCCACTGCTCGGAATCGAGCGGGAGTGTTCGGTTGTGTTCGTGCTTCGGAAGAATGAAGGTAAAGGGTCAGATGTTTGTCTATTTTGTTAAGTGAAATTGACCCGTGTTTAGAGCTGGAAAGGGGTCATATTTTTGTCTATTTTGTTGAGTGAATCTGATCCGTGTTAAGCCTATTTTGTTAAGTGAATCTGACCTCTCAACAAAATATGTAGGCAACAAGGTGACCCCTTTCCAGCTTTAAACACGGGTGATAAAAAAAAGTAATTAAAAAAGCCTCCCTCTCATTTTTTTATAAGTTTTTCAAAAATAGCCCATTTTGAGTCATTTTCAAAAATCCCCCTCCCCTTTTTCCAAAAAGCCCCGATACGGAAGTTTTACCCAAATCAGAAAAGTGTTTCTATTGGACATAACGACATAATGCATCAAAACCTGCAAAGCTGCAAAACTTGACAAACTGGAACAAGAAAAACCTTAAGATCTCAAAAATTGCAAAAAGAACAAGGTTTTGAATGGAAAATCAAAGAAAAATTTTTTTTATCAAAAAACAAAAAATACCAAATGGGAAATCTATGGTAAATAAAGCTATATAGGCGAGTGGATTACTCCAAAGTCGCTTATAAATCGGAAGACCGACCACTGTAGTTCTGGTCGCTGTTTTTAGTTAAAATCGATAGTTTTTACTGTGCAAAAAAAGAGTATTTACGATATTTGGATTCAGAGGAGGAGGAGGAGGAGGAACCATGAGAAAAGTGGCTGCAAACAAGGCGGCGTTAACGTAGCTGTATAGCTTTAATTAAAGGCTGTTAAACACCTCAAAGTTGATTAATTATTTTTATTTATTGTCAAAATTTATTCGGGGTACTTTAATAAATCTCACTCAATCATTTAAAGTCATTAAAAATCATTATTTTCTTTAATAATCAGGATTAGGATCCATTTTTTTTACGTCACGAATTCGTTTTTTTTTTTTTTACTTTTGTTCCTGTAGCTTACAAGATACAAGTTTTATCAAAAAATCGTCTCTACAAAAGTTGTAGAGCAGAGTAGTTTTTGAAAAAAGTGAACCATATTTGAACCCTTTCAGATCAAAATTTCACCATCTCACTCGGTTTGAACTTAGGATTACTTCTCATGACATGTACACGCCTCACAGTGGGGCAAAGACTTGTGCGTACGGACATATAAATTGTAAGTCCGCAATATTTTCGTCCAAGTGGTCCGATTCGAAGCCGAAATTTATTAAAAATTACGTCTAGCAGCACTAGTTAAATAAAAATGTTTATAAAATTCTTATAATCAAAGTTAGTAAATAAAAGTTATGTCTTCTTCATTCGCGATATTTAAATATACTGGACCCATATTTTTTTAAGGAAATGGAAGTAGGATAATGTTAACTTGAAATTCATACAGCTTAAACATAAAATTTTACGTGTATATTACAAGTTTAATAAACGAATACATAATTTTGCCGTTTCTCAGCATATAAGTTTCGTTTTTCCAGCATAATCAACTATAAATATTACACCAAAGACCTTTTGCTATGATACTTTGCAATCAGACAACAATTTTGTATTATTCAAACAGAATTAATAAACAAATTTGTGATTTGACGAATTTTCGTTACATAAATTTGGTTTCTTTTGTAGAATCAACTGCTAATATGTTGCCCATGCCCCTGGCTGTGACATTTTGCAAGTAGATAACAATTGTGTATTGTTCGAAAAAATTTAATAAATCAATGCATAATTTGATCGTGCATCATTATACCTGTATAAGGTTCTTTTTTTTCAGCAGAATGAATTAAAATTTTGTTGTTGATGTTGCTTTTCTGATACCTGCATATGTACGTAACGAGAAATTTCTATTGTCTAAGCAAATGTTAGTGAAGTAATGATGCATAAATTCTATATTTTCAAGAAATAGATTTCATTTTTCATTGGAATCAACCCCAGGTGTAAAATATACAATGTAAAACGGAGCAAGACGAGACTTACATCTTGAAAATTGGCCAAATTATGAATTTTTTCATTAAATTTATTTGAATAAAACACAATTATAGTCTAACTACAAGTATTACAGCAAAAATTTATTGGTGTAATATTTATAGTTGATTTTGCTGGACAAATGAACCTTATATGCCAAGAAACGGACAAATTATGCATTTGTTTATTAAATTTGTGATAGACAAGAAGAAATTAATGTTTAACTTATTTAAATTCTAAGTTAACATTATCGAACTTCTATTTCCTTCTAAAAATATAGGCCTAATATATTAAAGTATCGCGAATGAGGAAGATATAATTTTTATTCACTAATTTTGATTATAACAATTTCAAACACATTTTTATTTAATTAATACTACTGGACGTCATTTTTAATAAACTTCGGCTTCGAATTGAACCATTCGGATGAAAATTCTGGGCTGATAATAATTGATATGTCCAATTGTCCATACGCACATTCTTTGCCCCGCTGTGCGGCATGTAATATGATTTGAGACGTAACCTTAAGTTCAAGTCAAGTGCTGAGGGGAAAAAAAGAGCACCAAATGCAACGGACTGAACTTTATTTTCAAAATATTTTCGTAAAAAATAATAAAATCGAGAAAGAAAAGAATTACCGATTTTATTATTTCAATACATACTTCTTGAAAAATAAAAACTGATTCTTACGAAGATTTTAAAATGAAATTCCATGAATTTGATGTCATTGTTATTTCTCTGAAGCGAAGTTAGCTGGCGATGATTTTAAATTGCCTAATTGTCACATTATTAATGGTTTCTTTTGTTTTTATATTTCTAGATGGACCCAAATCAAGCAAACAGAATCAATCAATGTAACCCTAAACACACTCCGTCGGGACCAGGACGCCCAGCCGGATATCAAGGCCAGGGAACGAAGGCTGACCTAGACAATCACAGCCAACAACTCGATCCTAAAAACCCTAAATATGGAGGAGGAAAGAAAAACTAAGTTGTGCATAAATCACACTGACCACTGGTTTTTATCAATTTTGCTATAAAATAAATTTCTAAAAATCAGAAGCGCACTGTTTCTCATTCATTTTGCGTTACATAATTTTAAATTATTATCCTTAAAAAATATCCACTATCCCTCGAATTTGAAGGTAACTTTCTTGTAAAGAAAAGAAAGGTTTTAATATACAATAACCCTTACTAAAAATAATTATACTATTCCCATTATTGACATCACTGACGAATCGAAGGATCTGAAAGAAGAGAAAGAATGATGTAAAAATATTCTACAATTTGAAAAGAATTATTTTTCCGTTTTTGGTACCACTTATAGTATTTATATTTACTTCGATCGAATTTGATCCCCTGGAATGTAAAATGGATTGCAAACAGCGTTGGAATAAGCAGCATGCAGCTTCCTGAAAATCTGCAAGAGGATAATTCCATCTCAACTTTTACTTACTATTCTTGATTATTACGCACAAATAATTTATTAATTTTTTATTAAAATTTTACTTTTGCCATACCATTCTAACTTCGTTATCTCTAAACGTTGCATTAGACGATTGTAATACTATGACGAATTTGATTTTCGTATTAGCTGCATATCCATATCTGAAAGTTACATAAAATGCATGAATTAGTTTTGCGGTAGAATATACGTAGGTATAATTATATTCAAATTGTAACGCAAATATTTAATTAGAATCTTCATTCTTTCAAAGTAGTTATATCTTTTAAATTTAAAACTTAGGAATCATGAACGTACATGATATGATGATACGTACATCTTATAATGATACGTACATCTTATAATCTTCGGTTGAGTAGAGCATTCCTAGAAATAATTCACGAACATCATTAGCCATTTTATTTCCAATGTTCAACTTTTCTTCAATGATGTCGATAGACGTGTGAACCTTATAATGAAATTTTAATTCATCTACTTCGTTGGCGCATTTTATATATTTCGGTGAGTTCTGAAATAAAAAAAAATATACAATTACATTATAGATACATACAGTTGTAGAGTAGTAAAATTTTTCAACTGGACATAATTCAATTTGAAGGTTTTGGCCTTTGGTTAATATCTCAGCAAGTATGGAACTATTTGTAAGCTTCAAAGTTGAAATGATTCTTTGCAGAATTACGATTAAAAGTGAATAATTTTATTTTGAATTTCCTATTAGAATCGTAGCCTTTGATAAAACTCAATATGTATATACGTTCATAAAGTTTATGCAAAGTTCTATGATTTCTGAAGTTATTGTCCACAATTTATTATACATTAAATATACGCATGTAGAATTGAAGAAATTTTTTGAGTTAACATTTTTAGAGATACAAAGATACTGATAAAAAAGAACGATGCTTTTGAAAAATAAAACTTTTGTAGGATTCTTTCATTTTTTTTATTTTTTTTCCAACATTTATTTTGTGATTATAAATTTATAATCTACTATTTCTAAAATGGCTGCGGACACATGTACATCTAGCCGGACGAATTGAGCCAAGTCAATTAGTCCGGATGGATTTACCCAAGCAAAGTCGACCGGCTACATTGTTCGGCTATAAATATTGTGCTGAAATTTTAGAAAATGGTTCGAAATATATAAAGGCAGGTCTGTCTGTCCCATTTGAGTTATTTTGTTCAAATAACGCAATTTTATTAACTTTTAACTTCGAATACAACGGAGAACAGAACTTTCGTGCCAAGACTACAATCTAATTGATTAGAATTGCATTATTTAAACAAAATAAAAACTCAAACGGGCCAGACAGATGTGCACTTATACATTTTTGAACCGCTTCCCAAAATTTCAACACAATACTTACGTTTTTTAAATTATAAAGTCGCCGAAATATGATACAATGTAATTAGTCGCGGGACAGACTGGTACATGCCCATAAGAAGTAGTCAAATCCATCTGAGGGTATAATGAAAAAGTATTATAAAAAATGAAGTGTTGAAATTTTATTATTGGGAAAAATTAAATATCATTCCCAAACATTTTTCTAGTAATAATGCCGATACTGTCGCATAATTTTTCATGTGGATATTTTTCTAGTAATTTTTTTTTAATACCAGGGCGCGGAGTCACTTCAGAGATAAAAAATGGTATCAATGGTGGCATAAACTTTGAAAAATAATAGCAAATCAGTGGCATGAATTTCGTTTAAGAATAATATGCTTATAATACAAATCACACAGGTCTCGGTTCGACTAGAATACTTTTTAAAAAATCGCATAAATGACGTAAGTCGCATGAAATTTCGAAAAATTTCTTTAGGAATACAGAGTAAAACTTTCAGATTAAGAGCTCCAATTTGTTAGATTTTTGATTTTTCAATGAAGAAAATTAAATCAAACGCTATACGTAACGTATATAAAAATACATCAAATAATAAACAATATGTAGTAACTTCAATTTTCTTGAACTCATTCAATTTTTTTAAGTTATAAGGCATACATAAATTGAACAAAACAGCATTTTAAAGAAATTATATAAAATTATATTGACAAGTTTGCATTCTATAGAGGTACGTATTTTGAATTTCAAAAAGTTTTAATTGCGTAAATTCTAAAGTTCATTTATAAAAGTGCTATTTTGATATTTTGTCATCATTTGATAAAATTTTGTATGAAACTTCTTAATTCAATTTTTTATGCTAGGGCTGCTACCGAACTTTGATTCCCAATTTCCAGGGTTTTTCGAAGGTAATTTAAAAAAAAAATAATCTAAACGTTACGCTGATAGTTCTAATCCAGAAAAATTAACAGACTTTTAAAGAAAGAAAAAAATTTCATAAAAGAATAATCGCATAAAATGAAGCCAATTAAACTGTGATTTGAAATATTTTCAAAGATAAAGAAAATCTTTGAGAATTAATTCCTATTTCACTAATTCCAATAAAATTAATAAATTCCCTCCGAACAGGACAAACTTAATTTTGACGTGTTTTTTAATCCCAGGAATTTCTACATATATTTTTGAAAAATAAATTGATTAACGTCTAAAATATTTCTTTCTGAAATTTTCAGCTCATCAACTTGCATTATTTTGCAAATTCGAAAATTTTCAATTTTCTGTTCCGTTTAATTTCAACTTCAGTTTTTTCCACGCTCGAATCTTTTCTTTTTGAATTCTCATTAATTATTGGGGTGGATTTATAATTTGAACTATTTTCAAAACAAAAAAATTAAAAATTTATTACGCACTACCGGGGGAAATTATCAACACGCCTGTTTTTTTAACTTATATTAAACTGCCTTAATTTTTATGATATCAACATGATTTATTTTTTTTATTTTTTTACATTCTCGTCTCGATGAAAAAGTATTGGTTTTATGTGAAAATTGATTATCGCGGATTTCAATGAATCTCCACGTTTTGAGACCTCCTGAATCCGAAAAAACAGGTTTTAGGATGGTGTCTATCTGTCTTCGTTGTCGTCGTCGTCTGTATACTCGATAATTCTTGAAAGACTACTCCGATTAGATTGCGTTTCAGCGCACGTTTTTAGGGACCAAAAAGAAAATTCGAATTCGTTAAGCAGCCTTTTTGGACCAACGGTTCTGGTTTTAACCACCAAAAAAATACTAAGAAATTTAAAATTCTATTTTGCGGTCAAACTATGCAAGATACGAAAAAAATGAACAGATGGAAATTGTTAATCCAGAAAAGATCTACAAATTTATAACCGACCTTTTTTGATAGGATGCGTAGTTTTTGTTTTTATTGTGAAAAATGACACTGAAAATAAAAAAATTACATTTTTGTAAAAACGACACACGATACAATAAAATGTTTCATGACGAAATTATTCACTCAGAAAAAATCTACAAATTTGTTATTGATCATTTTTTAATAAGACGCGTGGTTTTCGTTTTAATCATGAAAAATAAAGACTTAAAATAAAAAATTTAATTTGTGGAAGAACGACACCATACAATAAAATGTTTAATAACAAAATTTTTTGCCTGAAAAGGGTCTACAAACTCGTTGATCATTTTTTTACATGACGTTTATTTCTTGTTTTAATTTTGAAAAATAACATTAGGAATTATAAATTTTAATTATTGGAAAAACGACACAAGATATGTACAATAAAAAGGTTTATGCCAAAATAGGTCGCCTAAATTAGATCTACAAATTTATTTTTACCATATTTTGGTAAGACATGTAGTTTTTGTTTTAAACGAGAAAAAGGCCGTTAGAAATAACAAATTTAAATTTATGGTCAAATGACAGGATACAAGAAAATGTTTAACGGCCACGTTTTTCGTCTAAAACTGGAGTCCCAGACCTAGATGCATAAGTTAATGTAACAGACATTTAATATAATAGAATTTAACATTATATAGAAAATTTCGCGTTTTGGATATACTTTATTCGAGTGCGAAGTGCAAGACACGCGATGAGAATGTATTCGTTAAAGCCGAAGGAGCTTTAACAAAAAAGAATTCACAATCACCAAATTACAGTTGTCAATGGTTTGTCCATTAATTTCAAAAGATTTATGCACAAATTTGAAGGAAGTACAAATACCTAGCTTGCAGCGCGATGTAAATATATGAGCGAGCGCGAAGCGCGAGATCCGACACGTAAAAAGAAAACAATCACATAATATACTTACCAGTTTACATTATTCATAATAAAAAGTACTAATTTATAATAGTGAAGTTAACTTTAAACAAATTAGTGTGTTTGCAACATTTCTGGTCACAAATCTACAAGTTTCTTAATTATTTTTAATTGTTACGGCTATAATAATATACCTATTCTTGACAATAATTAAGGTTATCTGAAAAGGGCAATGTAATTTTGAATTTCCAATTATGCTTCAAGTACCAAACCTTGAGAAATTGTTGAACAATATTGCTTATTGATTGAAACTTACAGTAATGGGATTGTAAAATGAGTAAATCATTTATTTATAAATCTAATGAATTTCAACTTCAAAATACGGTTGCGTTCTTAACCTATAAAGCAAAATTTATCAACTTACGTCTTTACCGATAACTGCAATACACACAGCCATTCTCAAAACCTCTAATAATGCACTTCAAATTGATTTCTTGACCGGATTACAATAATATTTTTGACAGCTCTGGAGCAGAGCTATCGCTTTTTGCCGTAGAGGTTATGTTGACTCGGCTTCCCCTTTTCCAGGGCTATGCAGTTACGCTGAGCTCGACGTATTTTAAGTAAAGTGTAAAATACCAGTTTTTTACATCAGGCAAAATACTTCTTTGACGTAGAAACCCCCAGTCGTTATTACTTAAGTGCTTAACGCACACGGCAATGCATAGTTGCTTCTTATGCACGGTGCTGCACGTTAGCGGGCTTGCGTTGGCCAGCGTGTCATAAACTCAATTTGCCTATAATTTATATTTACCTTACAAACATTTGTAAGATTATTAATTTTCTTGTGATTTATACGCCGTTTAAAAATTGTACATTCCAACAAATAACTGTGAATAGCTACAATTGTCTACGAGAAAAATAAGAAAATCCATGACTCCATGACTTTTATGCGTGAAACGATTTGAGTCTTCATCTGCGCCTTGACATTGAAAACAATGGTATTATATTATACAATTATCTATTGTGCTTTGACTGTAAAACAGATTATTCATAAAACGGTATCAGATGCACAAGAACCTTGATCTTGTTTAAGTCTCGGGTGTTGTTGAATGACACGTTTAAAACAAATTAAGTTTTAAATCAAATATATCAAACATGATTGCATTTCCTAACGCTTGAAATTATTTTGAAGTTATTTTTTTTTTGTTTTAGAAAATTATACTTCACTTGATGAAAATCGTGAAAAATAATTAAATGACAAGGCGTAACAGCATCAATGAATCATTTACTAGGATACCAAAATATATATTTACATTTGTTTAAATTCTCGTTTTTTTGTTTTATTGTAATTGTAATTGTAATGTAATTATTGTAAACCTCACAATACAAATTTTCACATAAAATTGGGATATAGATGTTAGTTCTGGTACTATTAGGAATCGTAGTATCTTCTTTTTAAGGTCCTATATTTCTTTAACATATAAAGTGTCTCGAGTTCCTTTTTGACATATTCTCCGTGTGCCAGCATTTTTTCTATTGTCTCTGAATTCTGTTCGTCTTTGTTTTTGCGAAACACTTTTCTCAAATTTGTTCTAAAAAAGTCGTAACCTTTTGGGTAATCCCTTCCCATGAAAAGCAGCTGGAATAAATAGAATGCTCGAAATAAAAGACAAATGTTTCATTTTAAATTTCTAAATAGAGTAAATTATATTATTTGCTTACTCACTGTTTTGTAGAGATCGATAACTTTCTTTTTTTGGGACATGACAAACCGATCATATATGTTCTGATTCTGTAAATTAAAGGAGGATGAATGTAATACATAATTTATTGAGAGCTTATAGATTATATTAAAATAATTATTATTTTCTAAACAAAATTATTTTGAAATATTTATGCTGCTTTATTTCTCATTTGATATTAACAATAGAAAACAAATAAATAATAGATTGTTTTATAACTGCCCCTTTTTTTATAAAAAGTTATGCTTATTATCCGAAAATAAAAGATAAGCTTGATTCTTGACAAGTATTTATAATTAATATTGCAAACATTTATATTTAAGTGTAAAAATGGTTGTAAACATTTGACAGATTGATATCACCACCGCACTGTAAAAAATTCTTCTGAATTTTAAATCGCTGGGCGATGGACATAAATAGGGACCCTGGATGACCTCCTTGAAGATAGCACTACTGCAGTCTAAAAAATAATGTGTTTTTTTATACGGAATCGTTTGGAAACCGTTTTGGAGATGTTTATGGAAATTAACTTTCATCGTTTGGAGGTGAAAAGCCAAAAAGTTATCAATTTTTGAAACTTGCACTGCATATTTAATGTTTTCCAAAAATTCCTTAATGAATCATTTGCAAATCGTTTGACGATATTTGGAAATTAAATTTTTTCGTTTAGAGGCTTTTTGGAGATGAAAACTCAAAGCAGAGACTCAAAGAGATCGAGTTTAAAAAAAAATTGCACTACAAATTCAAAATTTTGAAATTTTGTCTTTACCAATCGTTTCGAAATCGTTTGGAGGTTTTTGGAAATCCATCAACGGACGTGAATAATTATAAACTAGTAAGATAAAACTGATTTGACAAAAAACAGACCTTTCCTAACCTGCCACTTGCACTGTAACTTGCTGTAACTACCGTAACAACTGTGGCTACTGTAATAGTGATGGGAAAAGTATCGATAAATATCGATACATATCGATACGCGATCGTATCGAAAAGTATCGATACGTTTTTCTCTTAACGATATTTATCGATATTTTCCTCGTCTGCTGCGTCATCACCGT
>JAUMHM010000002.1:2483372-2509558 GCA_032362435.1 Melikaiella ostensackeni | reverse complement strand
GCTAGGGAAAGGGTTCGTCCACCCTTGCAGAGCCCCGCATGCAAGGGTAAGGCTGATACTCTAGGAGGTCGCCCGGTGGTTTTGTCATAGGCCCTCCGATTCGATTCTAAAGGAACCGAATCGAATCGAACCGTATATATATATATATATACCACTCAGAGATATTCTTTTGCGTCAAAAGGATGTTTCATGACACAAATAGAATTTGTGGTCAATTGAACAATTGTCCGCGACTGTTTATTAACATTTGTAACCGTATTCAGCAGAAATCCTCGGCACAGCGACCCTCTATCTGCAACCTGAGGACACGTTCGGTGGTTTTGTCATAGGACTTCCGATTCGATTGCAAAGGAACCGAACCGAATATCTTTTGCGTCAAAAGGATGTTTCATGACACAAATACAATTTTCTCTTAAATTAAAGTTTAAGAGGAGTTTTATTTTTCTCAACAAGAATCTTTTTGCAGCCAACATTATCCTTTTGCGACAAACTTCGCATAATTTTGCAGCCAGTAATTCTGTTTGTGTGAAAAATATTTTGGCGTAGTTCAAAACAAAATAGACAGGAGGACGATATGCTTTCGCTTCAACACAACATTTATCTCCAACTTTTTTTCTGAGTGACTCTAGATTTTAATTTTTTGTATATATTAAATATATTAAATGAATAGACACTTGATTTGAAAATGGTTGAGATACATTATTCCTGCAAGAGTAAATAAGTAAAACAATTTTTTCAATTAATGATTTCCGGTTTGTCAAAACGCACTAATTTTAATATTTAATATGACACTTAGAAAAAGATTCTGTGAATCAAAGAAAAATATTCATTGGCTCTCATACAAACAAAAGTTTCTTTGATTGCAAGAAATTTCTTTAGTTCAAAGGAATGGTTTTTTGTTTCTATGAAAATTCATCTTTAAATTAAAATTATTTCCTTCATTTTGAAATCATTTTTGGTTTAATGAAAAAAATTATGTTCAAAAAACGGTTTTTCTAATGCAAGAAAAGTATTTTTCTGAGTTGAAAGGGGACTCTTCGGAGTAAAAAAAAAATATACGAAAAAAAGATATCATGCAACTTTGAGAAATTCAATTTGCAAAAATACTGTTCAAGTAGTTTGAAAACACTAAAAGTAAGTAATATGCATGTAAGCGTTATCGAAAATAGTCTTTAAAAAATGGTGAATTTTTGCGAAACTTTTGCGAGCTATTTTATACTTTTTCGAACGATCTCTCAAAACTTCTTTCCTTCTTTTAAACTGAGCAGCAAAGTTTTCGCTATATTGAGAAAAAAGTTTGATTGAAGTATGCAACAATCGAGTTAAATCGTTTTCCGTTGAAGAGGTTGTGCCTTGAAAAGAATTTGGTTCAAGGGTGCAGCTAAGTCCGTAACTGCGTCGTACAAATTCCAGGAGACATAAAAATATTGCCTTGTAAAAATATCGAGTGCTTTGTTGTCCCAAGGGTTGCTGCCATCATAAAAATATTACTCGCATGAAGAAAAACAAGTAAAACAAGTGAAGGGAAAGAATAAAATATCTGGGGTAAAGTTGGTGAAAATAAAGTTATTTTCTAGAAGTTCACGAATAGCAATTTCTTAGTTTTTAGGTTAGGTATGTAATTTAATTTCTAAATGATTTGTCCGCTAACGAAGATTCTCATTACAATCAGCATATTAAGCAAATGGTATTTTACGATTTTTTCATTCAAGTTACTTCAGTAGTAAATCACGAAATGTTGAAACTATATTCAAACAAAAATATATTTGGAAATTACAGTACATTTATTGTAAATTTAAAATGAAATTTATTGCAAATCTACTTTATAATATGGTGCTTGCAATTTCACATTACAATTTGTACTGTAAAGTATAGTAAAATCACAAACATTTTTAACAGTGTAATAAATATGAGATGGTCTTTGTTCCTCTGAAAGTGCTGCTTCTAATAGTGCAAACGATTGTTTATTACATTTTTGACATTTCGAAATAATGTTTAATCTTCCACAAATTTTAGAAAGAGTTTCGGAATTTGAAGTATTTGATGTTTTTCTTTCTAAATATTTAATATTTTCTAAATAATAAATGCGAAAAAATAAGGCAGCTCAGGATCGCATTCCAAGGAGTTTTACCATATTGTAGCGCGAAAAAGTATAATAAAGAATTTATATTTTGATGAAATGTAGGAGTAGTCAAATCCACAGGAAAAAATGTTGAAATCAAATTTAAAAAAATGTTTCAAAATGGCTGAGTTGGAATAATAAAATCTGTAGACGTATGGTGCCCGAATTAAAAATGCTGAAATTAATCGAATCGCTTGAGTCGAGGAAAAAAAGTTGTGGTTAGAAAAATTTTGAAATCGGTGAATGTTTTCGGTTTCGGTTTTGAATTTCAAAATTAAAAAATACAAAATGGCCCAGGCTAAACGTACGGACATGTCCGTCTGCATTGCGACTGTCAGCAAATTTGATTGGCAGATCGGAAAAGGAAAGGGAGATCTGTCCAACCAGTCCTTTTGTTTTCGAGCGATTCGTACGGATTTGTCCATATGAATAGTCAGTTTCATAAAAAGTTAGAAATAGAAAAAAATGTTGCGAAAATTACAATTTTTGGAAAATGTACGAGAAACGTGTATTTTTCCACTGGGCGACGAAATCGAAATATTTTTTTACAGCAAATTAGGCAACACTTGCTTGAGAAAAAAACAATTTTCTACGAAGTTATGAGTATTTGCAGTGTTAAGTTGAAATAAAGAACATTTTTACCCCAAACATCTATAACTTTCGACCTAATTGAAATACTTGAGTTTTCTTTCCAGATTCGAGCGAGGTTTACCGTTCCCTTTGAATTATACGTAAAAATGAGAAAAAAGTTCAAAATGAATCAAATCGCGTCTATTTGATTGCAGATATGAAGTCTATTTGCTCAAAAAATTCACCTTTATATTTTATGGAAATTATTTGCTTATGTGATTCTATAAGGAAAACATCTTGTGAGTTTTACGCGGGCTGCATTTTTTCTGTGTTCAAGAGAATTTTTTTTTTCATAGAATCGTATTTTTAATTGCTTTTTGCAAATCAATGAAACATACGAAAGAATGTTAAGAGAAAATTTAATGATTTAAAAAAAGTACTACACAAAAGATCTGTTACTCTATCTTCATAGTTTGCATAGTTTTCGCGAGTGAAATTCGAAAACAGTGTGACCGAAAAACTACATTGTTAAAATTCCCTGACTTTTCCCTGAACAATTTTTCATTTTCCCTGACTTTCCCTGACCAATAAAATTCTCTGATTTTTCCTGAAATTATGGTTTACCCCGTCCAGATAAAACCTGAACAATTGGACCCTGAAAAATTGGTAACAATCTGGAATTCATATTTTCACCTTCTAAAATATCTGCGTGGTTCCTGTTTTTAATTTTATATATAAAAATTAAAAATTCTATAAGAGAATGTCCATTAATTACGTAGGATGAGTTTTGAAATTTAAGAACCCCTCCCTTTTTTAAGTAAGAATTTATATTTCTTAATCAATATATCATCAATATATCAATTATTTCCACCGTAAACGAGATTTCAAAAGATTTGAAAGATTTCCAGTGATTTAGAAGGATTTCGACAGATTTTAAGACATTTTAAGGTATTTAAGGTATTTTCAGGTATTTAGGCTGGCTTGATCTAGATGTTCCGTATGCATAGAGACTGAGAAAGCACGGCCTATCGATCCCTTTGACTAGAAAGGATATTTCAAAGAATTAAAATTTGTTTACAGAATTTAAGGAGGTTTTCAAAGCCTTTTAGGGATTTTATGAGCTTTTAAGGGATTACAAAATTTTAGGGTATTTCAAACGATTCCAAAGGATTAAGAGAGGTTTCACAGATTTTAAGTGATTTAAAAAGATATCTAGAGTTTGAAGAAATTACCTAGTATAATTTCAGAGAGAATCTCGAATTTTTCACGAATTTTGGAGGATGGCAGGGACTTTTAATAGGATTTCGAAGATTTAAAGGGATTGTCAAAGATTTTCGAAGATTTCAACGGATTTTAAGGAATTTTAACGGATTTTAAGAGATTTGAAACAATTTCGGTGATTTTACGAAATTCCGAGGTATTTTGAGAGATTACAGAAGATTCCAAAATATATCTACGGATTTTAGAGGATTTCGTAAGATTCAAAAAGATTTAGCGAAATTTCAAAGTTTTTTCGAATATTGTAGAAGATTTAAAGGTATTTCGAAAAATGTTAATAGTTTTCAAAAGATTTTAATGGATTTCAAAATGAGATTTTAAGGTGTTTCCATGGATTTTAAAGGATTATGAGGTATTTTTATGGGATTTTAAGGATTTCAAACGATTTCAAGGCTTTTAAAAGATTTCATGGGATCGCAAAGCATTTTGAAGTATTTCCACAGTTTTTAAAGGATGTCAAGGGATTTCCAGGAAGCTCAATCGTTTCAAAGGGATTTTAAGAGATTTTAAGAGGTTTCGGTGATTTCACGGGATTTCAAAGTATTTTAAGAGATTACAAAACATTAAAAAAAAATATCCACGGATTTTGGAGGATTTCGTAAGATTTAAAAAGATTTAGCGGAATTTCAAAGTTTTTCTGAATATTGTAAAGGATTTAAAGGGTTTTCGAGTAATTTTAATGGGTTTTAAAAGATTTTAATGGATTTTAAAATAAGATTGTAAGGGATTTCCATTGATTTTAAAGGATTATAAGGGATTTTTATGGGATCCTGAAGATTTCACGCGATTTCAAGGCTTTTAAAAGATTTCACGGGATCCCAAAGAATTTTAAAGTATTTCCACAATTTTTAAAGGATTCCAAGGGATTTTCAGGGAGCTCAATCATTTTAAAGGGATCTTAAGAGTTTATATACGATAACCATTGGAATTCAATGGACTTCAAGGAATTCTCACATAATTTAAAAAACGTCAAGAGATTTGTAAGATTTTCAAAGGAATTTATGGGATTTCAAAGGATTGCAAAGATTTCCAGGGATTCTTCGAGATTTTATGAAAGGTGTACACGAGGGTGGTCCAAAAATCGCAAAGTTTGAAATATTCAATGTGCACGTGGAAATTATTGTTTCTTTTTGACAAAAAAAAATCCCTACACAAATTTAATCCTGCCGGATGAAATCTTGCACTTCCTTATCAATGTCAAAGGTTAAACTCTAAATATTTATATTGCTTTCGTGCTTGAAAAAAATTTGTAGGACAAGATTGGCCTAATTTTTTATGGCAAATTTAATGGTGATATGTAATTTTATTTTTAAAAAAATTTAGAGACATATTTTTACATAATTTGCTCTTTCTTATAATAATTAAGACTTTTAGTGTACACTCAAAAAAAAGTATCTATGAATTAAAGAAAAATATTCATTGCCTCTCAGTCAAGAGTAAATGGTTTTTTGTTCCAATGAAAATTTTTCTGGAATTTAAAATGGTTTTTTTCATTTTTAAGTTATTTTCAGTTGAATGCAGAAATATGAAGTTAAAGAAATGTTATCTTTACTGCAAAACAAATATTCATCTAGTTAGATGTTAGTTGAAGTTAGTTATAAATATTTTCGGCATTTTGCGATTTTAGAACCACCCTTGTAAACACCAGATTAATGGTCAACACCTCGACTCTATATTTATTGGACGTATGTCAAACAAATAAGGACATAATGTATATAATAGTATAAAAAGTAATTCCAACAGCCAAAACAGGTTTCAATTAGCATATCTTAAAAAAATAATTAGAAAGAGGAAACTTACGTAAGAAAGGATTTGGAGTCTCCCCCCGGTAAGGATTCATTCGATTTTTCAGGACCCCCCCCCCCCCCCCTACGTATTTAATGGACGCTCCCTAAGAATGATCGTATTTTTTTCGTTGATAACAAAAAACGTATAATATCATAAAATAATATAACATAACATAGCATAACATAACATAACATCATATAACATCATATAACTTCAGATGCAAAATTTCGCCAAAAGAAGACGCACCGTTAGCATTAATATTTCAATGGGTTATAATTTCACTAGTTTGTACTTATCTCTGAATAAGTACATTGTTTATAATTTTTCAGTTTGGAAACTAAATGTTTAAAAATAGTCACCTGTACAAGAAGATTTGGTCCCACACCATTTTCGTTGAGTCTGAACACGAAGGGTCCATCCAAGCAATTTCTGGTCATTCCACGTTGAGGGTCGGCTTCTCTTCCGCAGAAACAAACAAGATTCTAGTGACGCATGCATGTGATCGATACGTCATAAGTTTTCCACAAATTTGTGCATTCACGCACACGTAATCATGTATTGATAGTCATTGATAGTCATATCGATAGGACACATAGATAGGTACAGGTATTCGTGTTTTGAGTACTGCTGAAAGGTGAGTCGAATAAATTGTCATGCGCCTCATCGTGCCGATTTGCAGGAATGAGAAGGAAATACCTGTATACTTCAAAGCCCGATCACGCAATATTTCCCTGCTGACGGATTTCGTGACAAGACGATATTTGCATTCACGAACCTATTTCATGCCGGATTTTTGGTGACGAAATGGTTGAATGTCAGAGGATTGGAGGTAGACAGGAAGGCAAAAGTATTATAGATCATTAAAAATAGCACAGAATGAAACCATTGACAATGTGTTCACCCAGATTTCGTTGTGAAAATTACTTCATATTACTTGTCATTACTTGCTACAAAGAAGTGTCTTTAATGATCATATCTCGGAACATTTTTGTTTAAGTGTTGCCATGGAGAATGCGTATTTTGTTTAATTTTAATTAGAATTTCTCACACCACACAGTGGCACCAAATCAGATTTTTGCGGTCAAATTATGCTAGAGGGTACAATTGAAGCAGGGAAAGCTAAACGGTGCTAAGTCCACTTTTTGAAGAAATTGAGATGTATTTGATATTGTCCACCTATATTTGCATAAAGTCGTAAGCCCCAAAATTCTGTAACCTCAATATGACATGAATTTTTTGTGATTGTGTAAAGGTTATGTCTTGTTAAATTTATTAGAAACAATTCTTTCACTCATAAATCACTAAGTATTTTCGTCGAAAAGGACAGTTTTGTAAAAACCTAATCCTATTACCAGTTTTTTGTCTCTAAAATGAAATTAATTTCATTGTGGCTTACGACCTTATGCAACTAGATGGACGATATGATTTTCTTAACGATTTATGTACTATCTTTAATTATAATACCAGGGAAAGCTAAACGGTGCTAAGTCCATCGCCATTTTTGCATTAGATTATAAAGTGCACATGTAGCGTCGTCTATTTTTTTACAAAATGGCTATTAAAATGACTTATCCATATGCACAAAAAAATTACTTAATCGTTTGTAAATTGTTCGCCTGGAAATTTTTTTTATCCTATCCTGTAAAATTAGGTTGATTGGACTTAGCACCTTTTAACATTCACCGCTTCAATTCTTAGCCGATTTACATGTTTCTTTTCAGATCAAGTATGCATTAAATTAAAAAAAACTTTGTGAAAGCCGATTTTCGAAAAAGGGTTTCATTTTCTTTCTACTCAACAAGTAAATCTTGAATAAATGACTAAAAACTTGCCTCTCATTTTGTTCAAATTGTTTGAAAGCATTGAAAAATGTTAAAAATCAGTCAAGATGCTTTTTAAGACTAAGAATTACTTTTTAATAATAATTATCGATAATACTCTATGTGTACTAAAAAAATCCGGCTATTTGTATCGAAATTTCGGTACACGTAGCCACGGCCTATTTCTTAACTATCCAATAAACCTCCTAATAGGATAGCTTACTAGCAGATTGAAATTGGTTATTCTGTGAACAATTTTATAAACAAATTCACGTTTTAGCAGTTTTCAAATATATAAACATAGTTTTTTCTTCGGGTTTTTCAAAGAAATCTAGTAAAGATTCGTGAAAAACGCATTATTTTTTGTAAATCTTTATTGAACGAAAATATTTGTAGACATACAGAAAAATGACAAAATTCCTTCTTTGTTTATAACGATTGTCAAAAAATTAACAAATATTTTCATCCAGTAAAGCTTTCAGATCATAATGTATTTTTTGACGAATCTTTACTAGATTTCGTTGAAAAACTACACTCAGAAAACGAATGGTTAAACAACCAAATTTTTGTTGCTTCAACTGTAGAATATGATGATTATACGGACAACAAAATGTTTGGTCAACCAAACTTTTAGTCGATGAAGTATGTTGTTGATTTAACTAAAAAATTTGATTGGGTCAATTGAATATTTTGTTGAATCAATCAAAATTTGTTTGATTCAACCTTGAAATGTGTATCCAAGAAAACAGTTTTTTTGGTTTAAGAAATTTTTTTCTGAGACTACCTTATGTTTGAAAATAGACAAAATGTAAATTTGTTTCTGAAATCGTTTATAAAATAAACAATTGCTATCTGCTAGCAAACTATTTTTATATTAGAGGTAATTGCATGATGTATAGTTAACAATCTTTTATATTAGTGAAAAATATGTAGATTATATACTTAAAAATAGTTGAAAATGGATTTAATACGGGTGTGCAAAGCTTTTAAAAACCCGAGACGACGGTTCGGGTCGGGCGCGCCCGGCCCGGTTTTCGGGTTTGCAACTCATCTCGAAAAGTCGAAAACTCAACCCTACCTGAAAATCAGAACCAGCCCAAAAGTTCATTGATAAAATTTCGAGTAATTCACTGTAACTTTGCCAGTAATTTATGTCATCTTTCCATAAATTACCGAACATTTCCGAAAATTTTTGGCTAAATCGAATTTTCGGGTCGGGTTTTCTTTTTTGTTTTTGAAAAGTAATGAAAAACTTATTTGTTTCTTTTTGATTATTTATATTAACAATTGGATATAATATTCAATAAGTTGTATTGATTCAGCATATGTTGCAGTGATGTGTGCTTTAACCAATTAATTGGCCAATAAATGAATACCGAACTAAAAAAGTTAAAACAATCAATAAAAAATTCAGTTAATCCAGTAAATTCAGTTAAAACAATCAAAATGGATAATGAACCAAACGATTATTTTGTAATCTATAGTATAACGTTCTATCGGTATCCACATAGTACATTTTGTTTTTATAAATAATTAAACTTACCAATTAATCATTTCACTGATTATTTCACTGATTATTTTTTCGTCTAAAATTATTCGATCAAGTCTTGAGAAAGAAAGAATTGACGTTTAAAGCGTGTACACTTATTTTTTTATAAAATTAAAATTATAAAATAATTTCTTTCATAAGCTACAATTCTACGAGTTAAGATTTTTAGATACCTAAATTTACGATTTTTGAAAATTTTAACCTTTAAATTATACCATTTTGACAAGAAGTTATTCCCCTTTTGTTTCTTTTTGATAATATTACTCAATAATTAATAATTTTTTAAATATTTTTTATTTTATGATAAAAATAATTTGTCATGCTATAAAAGACAATTCTTTCTCTCCTACGGCTTGAGGGAAGGCCAAAAATCACTTTATAAAAAAAAAAAACATGTGGAGGATAACCTTTTGCCAGAAAGGAATAATTTCATGGGCTTGTACTTTAGAATACAATAATATTTTACTGGTCACTTTTTCTAATAAGCGTAAATTCAGGTATTTTAAAAATCTCATCTCGTGAAATTGTCTCATATGGGATAAAATTACCCCATAATTGTTATTTTTTTCAAACAAAAAATTGTGCATGCTTTAAACGTCACTTCTTACTTTCTAAAGCCTTGAGCGAGTTCTAAAAATAAATTGATGGAAAGAAGAAAAATTATGAGGTAAATTTTTTTTCGCGGGATAAATCTCAGGGGGTTAGCCTTTCGAATGTAAAAATACTTCAAGGGTTAGCTTTTCTAAAAATTGTAAATTTAGATATTTCGAAAATATCACATCGTAGAATTGCAGTAGGTAGAAAAAAAATTATCTCATAATTGTTCGTTTTTCAAAACAAAAATAATTGTACGTGCTTTGTACTTCGCTTCAATAAGTATCGCAATTTTATATTACTTAAAATGCTTGAGAATTAATCTGCTTTAACAATAAACTAATACATATTTCTGATTTTTTCCATACAAAATATTTTTGAGGTTATGTAATTAAAAAGGTCTTAAGGGATAGGTTAGAATTTTTTATTAAAAAAAAAACACGTGTTCATTCATTTGCTAAATGTAAACTTCTGGAGGGGTGGCCCAAGTTAAAACAAAATATTTAGGTTTTTTTTTATTGTCACCCTAGTGCGCGCGCTCACATATATTTTTTAAAAATTCTGCACAATTTCTGAGTTTGAGATAATTGAAAAATTAAAACAAAGAATGACGATCCAAATATGAAGCTCTTTTTTCTGCATAAATATTAGAGTATTTTTCATATTTTTATCTAAAAATTGAAAGATGGCAAGCCAGAAGTGACCAAAAGTCAATAAACAAATTTTTCAGAAGAGCCAAAAGTGCCTTGTCATTATATATTTTCTTAATAACAATCTGACAAGAGAGTTAATTATAATTTTAGTCATATATATCTTTAGTTTTCTTACCCTTAATTTTATCATGTTTTGACATTTGTTAGTGACGAAGTTGTTTTAAAAAATTTAAGGTTTAATGAAAAAGTGCCGACTGTTTCAAAACATTACGAAGGAGGTGGAAGTATAAGGCCGTTTTTTTGCCCCGGACGGATTCCTTCTCCTTTTCTATTTGCACAGCATTGTCGTCAAATTAAACGAAAAAAATAGTCATTTTTTATTCATGTCTCTATTCAAATTTTCCAATTATTTCTAAAAATATTGAGCTTCCAGAAAAAACCTTTTTGTAAAGTTGTAGATCATGAAATAAGAAATATATTTTACAGTTATAAGGGTATTTTTCCTAAAATAAATAGTTTTCGAGAAAAAAGAAGAAGACCAATTATTGACGTCGTACTTCAGCTCTTGTTTTCGACCTGGACCCACTTTCACCTATCCTCCAAACTCACATATTTTTTTTGTGAAATGAAAACTTTATAGAAAGTATTAGTTGTTTGCTATATATCTGGCAGAATTTTTTTAGTAGGAGGCCGTCCTTAAACAACGTTACCAATTTTTGGCTAATTTTTACCCACCCCCCTCCCCCTGATAGACACGGATTTCACGTTTATTCTGCGTTTTTTCACGTTTCTAATGAGTTTAGTTGCAAATATGCCTTCGCGACCAAAAAAGATAAATTTTCAAGCCAAATTGACGAAATTTCAACAAAAATAAAGTAACTCTTAACCAAACAGTTGCACTAACAACCAAACAGTCGAATTTTGAACGCAAAAAGACGAATTTTTTCGAAGACAGTTAAATTTTCAACAAAAAATTTCACTTTTAACCAAGAAAGATGAATTTTCAACCAAGGAAAATGATTATTCTACCATAAAAGATGAATTTTCAATCCAAGAGGACAAATTTTTAAACAGAAGAATTCAAAATTCAACCAAAAACAGTTGCATGTTGAATCAAATAGTTGAATTTTCAAGCCAAAAAGATGAAATTTGTAGAAGACAGTTGAATTTTCAACCAGTGAAGTTAAATTCCCAACATGAAAGTTTATTGTCAACCAAGAAAGATGAATTTTCTATCATGTAAGGTGAATTTTCAATTCAAAAGACGAATTTTCAACAAAGTACATGAATTTTTAACCCAATAGTTAAATTTTAAACTAAAAACCATAAATTTGCAGCCATTAATGGAATAATTAAATTTTCAATTTATGAAATTACTTATCAACACCAAACAAAAAAAAAACGAATTTTCAACCAGTTGAGTTCAATAAAAAAAGACGAATTCTCAACAAAATAGTTTAATCCTTAACCAAATAGATGAATGTTCAACCAGGAAGATTAACTTTCTACCAAAAAAGACGATTATTCAACAAAATAATTATTTCCTCAAACAAAACAGATTGATTTTCAACTAAAAAACGGCACTTTAACCTAAAAGGATGAATTTTCAACGAAGATTAACTTTCTACCGTAAAAGACGATTTCTTAAGAAAATACATGAATTTTAAACCTAATAGATGAAATTTGAACTAGAAAAGATCAATTTTCAATTAAAAACAACAATTTTGAATAAAAATTGGAATAGTTACATATTTAGTTAAAAAAATTCATTCTCAACTAATAAAAAAAAAACGAATTCTCAAGAAAAGTGTTCAACACCCAAGGCCGTAGCCACGTGGAAGATCAACAGTGATTGATCCCCCTCCCCACCACCAAAATTCTTGAAACATATATGTACATAATATACACATACATTCCAGAAAATCCGCCCCCCCCGAAATTTTTCCCTGCAGCAAGTCCCCCCTCCACGAAAATTTTTTTTGGCTACGGCCTTGTCAACATCCAACCAAATAGTTAAATCTTCAACCGAAAAGAGGATTTTTTAACCAAGAAGATTAATTTTCTATTAAATTATTATTTATTAATAAAATATATGAATTTCGATCCAAATAGTTGAAGTTCAAAATAAAGAAGAAAATTTGGAACCTAAAATAAGTTTGTAACATCACTTTCACTTACCGCCCCTCCCCCCCTTAACAACCGTATTTTTTTATGCAACCCCCTCCTCCCCTTGAATTCGCGACGTAGTTTATGTACGGCCTCTAGGTAGTGTGATAGAATTTCATATTCTATTTGTTACCGAAGAACAAAAAAATCTATGATAGAAATAAGCTTCTTGAAGGAAAATGGGATGTGTGAAAGGATGGGATATTGGATATTGATATGGTAGAATCGGAAAGTGATATCTGTTTGACTATTCAGTTTATTTCAAGGTGATTATTTCTTTTTTCGGTTTAATATTCTTTTCAAGGTTCCAAGTGCAAATTGATTCAAAGATATTTCCTCGGATATTTCCGAATGTACGAACGCCGGTCGTTTCGTGTTCTGGAGTGTTTAAATAAGATATAAAGCGAGAAGAAACTGAAGCCTCGAGATCACAAACGAGACACAACAAAGGCGACGATGGCGATGATAATGGAATCTAAAATAGGGTTGTTATTTAAATTCAGAGAACAAAAAATATAAACTTCCTGATGCAATCAACTCATTTGGAAACATTCTTGTAACATTATCTGTTTTATCAACCTCACAGGAAGCTTATAATAAAAAATATTTGAAGGATGATACGGCACAAGGGCGTAACTACCAAAATCAGAATTTTACAGAAGGAAAAAAACTCTGTAACTATTGCGCATTCGATTTGAAAAAAAACTAAAAACTTTTTTCGTGGTATTATCACTTTATTAGGTTATATTGAATCGTGAAAAAAACGCCTGGGAAAAAGCAACCACCTCCGAGAAAAACCTCGTCAAAGGAACGTGTCCTAAAAAAAAACGACGGACCGAAAAACTTGGACAACTTTTGCGTATTTCAATTTAAAAAAAAAACTGAGAAATCGTTCCAAGCTATTATATAACTATAGAATCGTTCGCTTGAATAAAAGCAACCAGATCCAAGAAAATCGTTGTGAAACAGACGGTGTGACCCCAAAAAACAAGGACTTGAGAGACAAAAAGGTATAAAGTTCAACATATTTTATTTAAAAAAAATCTAAATAGCGTTTGTAGTTCCTTGTCGGCCACGCGGAAAGAAGCCACGACTTCAAAGGGAAGATAAATCGAAAGTCGATTTCGAGGGGACTTTTAAATGAAGGGTTAATAATACTTTTTTCGTGCGAAATAGTTTTCCTTATGCATCAGAGAAAGGAAAATGCGAAATCAAACTGGACCATAATATTATACAGGGACATGAGTTAAAAAAACGAATTTCCGAAATTCGGCACTTTACGCCCTTGTGCTGTGTCACTCTCTATTTTCTTGTATAATCTTTTAAACATTTCATTCATGTTTCAATTATCTCCATTTTTGTTTCTTCCTTGCCTACCGATAAATACACTATCCACTGTCAATACTCTTTGAGCTAAAAAAAAACGGAAGTATCAGTAAAATAAAATCGCATGAGAAAAGTTATTTATTTAACAACATAATTACAATAGTGTTATCACTAATTATCAGTTTTCTGCTTCCACTGATAATTTAATGACAAGCAAAATTTGAAGCTTTAAAGAAATATAGATTTCAAATTGAAGCCTTCAAAGCGTTAAAAATGAATACATTTAAAATTGAGTGCGCAAAACTAAATAGTTTAAAATTTTCCTAACATAAATATTCAAAAGTGAATAAAGTTTGAATCAAAGGCAAAACCTCTTTTATAGAGGCTTTTCCTCTGTAGAATGCATTCTACAAAAATTCTGCAGAAACTTGACTTTCTTTTTCATCCGGGGAACCATTCTAATTGAAATAGTTTATAACATTTGAGTGTTTGGTAGGATTCAAAAGTTCAATATTTTACAATTTCAAAATGAAGTTATTTGAATTGAAAATTTAAAACATTCTAAATTGAAAAAATGGGGCTTGTTGCATATTTTCAAATATATTTTTTTCCTAGTGAAATTAAAAGAGCACTAAAAATTAAAAATAATTACCTAAAGAATTTTTTTTAAGTTAAAAATTTTTTTAAAGTCTAAAATGTATAATTTTTAAGTTTTCGGCGGGAAGATGAGTCATTAGGTATTTCACGTCGTGACGTCAAACCAACATGCCGCCGAATACTGGTGCATAAACATTGGCACCAAATTCATGGAACTGAACTTTATTTTGGTAATATCATCGTAGAAAATAATTTCTCACCAGAAGTGTACTTGAAAATTAGTTTTTGTTTTTGAAGGACCATTTTATGAAATAATAAAATCAATAAAACAAAAAATGATCGATTTTATTATTTCATAAAATGGTCCCTCAAAAAAAAAACTAATTTCCGAACACACATATGGTGAGATTTCATTTTTTAGGAAAATATTTTTAAAATAATGTTTAGTCGCATGCATTTTGGACTTTGATGCCAATGTTTATGCACCAGCGTATGGCCATCTTGGATAGTCATATTCGAATATGAAATGCCTAATTGCTGATTGGGCCAGCGCCGGAAGTAAACATCAGCCTGAGTAGCGCGGTTGATGGGGAAATTGTTATTACCGCTAGTAAATGCAGTGTCAACAATAAACATAACCTATTTTCATGGTTATTATTGAAACGTATTCAAAAAGTATAAGGAAGGGCTTAAAAAGTGTTAAAAATCCCTAGAATTTTGCTAAAACCTGAATTTGCAAAGTGTGCCAGAGTGCGAATGTGTCAAAATTCAACATGTCCATCGTATACCTTTACTCAAGATCACATAATTATTTGAAACAGGCTTTCGATACTTTTTCAACAATATTTTTTGCTCAGGAATTGAGTTTTCAAAAATGTTTTGAATCCCTAAAATTTTCAGAATCTTATGGAGTATTAACCACGTAAAATTATCAAACTCTAATCACTAGTAAATTTTTAATTTTAAATATAAGCTTATTTCAAGAAAAGAATTTATACCGTGTATTCAAAATTAAAAGGCTCCTGAACTTCGAAAGTTTCAAATATTAAATTTGAACAATTACAAATTCAAAGTATTCAAAATAAGATAATCGAAATATTATTATTATCATACCATTAAGCCAAATACCTCTCAGGGTAAGCGTAACTCTTTCGGTTCTAGCCTCGTTATACTACTGGGGATCAAGGAATTTATATGGTAAGGATAAGTAAGGAATGTGTGTCCATTCATAACGTCAGTCCCACCAAACTTCGGTCATTCAAAGAAAAATACGAAAACTAAGCTAAAACCAAAGGAGTTATGATCGGTTTGTGTTGTACACTGAGGAGGGCACCAGTCTCTTGCAGTTTGGCCTGAAGATGGGAAAATACCATTCACTGCTTTAAAAATATGATAAGAATTCTCAACCGTTAATGAAAGCTTAACAAGCCTAGAAACTTCCCTAAATTTATATCATTTAAAACATTTTAATTTTTTCAACTTTTATTAAACTTCAAACATTTTTTCAAACTTCGGTCATGCAAAGGAAAGTATGAAAACCAAGCCAGAACCAAAGGAGATATGATCGGTTTGCGTTGTACAATCAGGATGGCACCAGTCACCTGCAGTTTGGCCTCAAGACGGAAAAGACCGTTCACTGCTCCAAAAATATGATAGGAGTTCTCAACCGTGAATAAAAACTTAACAAGCTTGAAAACTTCCCTAAATTTATATCATTTAAAACTTTTCAATTTTTTTTTCTTAAACTTTAAACATTTTTCACACTTCGGTCATGCAAAAAAAAATATGAAAACTAAGCCAGAACCAAAGGAGTTATGATCAGTTTGTTTTGTATACTGAGGAGGGCACCAGTCTCCTGCAGTTTAGCCTGAAGATGGGAAAAGACCATATACTGCTTCAAAAATATGATAAGAATTCTCAACCGTGAATGAAAGCTTAACAAGCTTAGAAACTTCCCTAAATTTATATCATTTGAAACATTTTAATTTTTTTAACTTTTCTTAAACTTAAACATTTTTTTGAACTTCGGTCATGCAAAGGAAAGTATGAAAACCAAGCCAGAACCAAAGGAGATATGATCGGTTTGTGTTGTACACTGAGGAGGGCACCAGTCTTCTCAAGATGGGAAAAGACCATTCATTGCTCCAAAAATGTGATTTGACTTTTAAACCACGAATAAAAACTTAAAAAGCTTAGAAACTTCCCTAAATTCATATCATTTAAAACATTTTAATTTTTTTTACATTTCTTAAGCTTTAAACATTTTTTTGAACTTCGGTCATGCAATGATGAATAGAAATTTCAGAAGCGTAAAGTTTGAGTTTATCAAGTGAAAACTTTCAAAAATACTCATTGAAAATTAACAATTCCAAAAATAATAAGCTCTCAAAAGTTCTCAACTGGACGATATTAAGCTGGATGTATCATAAATAAAACAATTTTTCACCATACGTGTTCAAATGAATAATCTATGAAGGTTAATCAATTGAAATTGAAAAATTTGAATTGAAAAGTTTATAATAAAAGAAGTTTAAATCGGAATTAAATCAAATGAAAAATTTCAAATGCAGATGATTTTCAAATTTGAATGCCTGCATTTGAATGAGAGAACGTTGAAATAACAAGGCACTGTCATAGTTAACGATTCCTTGAAATTTTTAGTTTAAAAAATTCTAAATTTAACAATAACAAATTAAAAGCCTTCAAAATTAACATTTCCACACTTAACTTTTCAAAAATAATAGTTTTGAATGCCATGATGTCCAAATGAAGCAATTTTCAGCTTCAGAAATTCACATTTTCATTTACACATGCTCCAAAGTTTGAAAAATTTAAATTTGAATCAATTGTTATTTAAATCGTACAATAATTAAAGCGAACTATATTGCAACAATTCGAGATTTAAACATCATAATCGAAAACTTGGAACTTGAATTGAAAAGTGAAGTAAACAATTTGAAATATTCAAAACTAAGCAATTTTAAATTTAAATCTTTCTAAAGTTACAATTTCAAATTTATGATTGGAATATTGTTCAATTATAAATTGGAATCCATTAAAATTCAACAAGTGATCAGTTTCATATGAAATCGGTCCACTTTACCATGGCCCGATAAATGACCATGATCATAATAATCAATTATAAAATATTAAGTCAAGACTAAAAAGATTAGAAAATGGAATAATAAATCATTCAAAATATACATATATCTTCCGATTAATGAGATCAAACTTTAGATTTGCTACTAGTGTCATCGTAACACAATTTTAAAATACATTCAACTCTGGATTCAAGTCCTTCCTAGAATTTCCGCTGGCTCGCATTCGTTGATGAGGGGACCAAAGGGTAGTGAGAGAGGCGCAGTGAGCGCAGCGGAGTTGAGTAGTTCCGTAGCCGCGAAGCGGGCATTTCGAATACTCGCGTGCATACTTCGCATTTACATTTAAATACACGCGGAAAATTCTCTCTCCATTAATTACTCTTCATCAATAAAAAAGGTCCATCTTTTATGATAACAAAAATCTACATTTGTACAACATACAGTTAATTATTATTATATATCCCTACTGGAAATGGTTCATACGCCCCTGACTGTTTGCGTCATGGAAATCCTTGGAAGAACCTCACGGCCATCGCAGGCCATACCCGAAACCCGACATGAATCCAGAGTTGAGTGTACATACATGGCGTTCGAATTTGAAATTGTTTAATTTCAAGTATACAAAATTAAATAATTTAAAATCAAAGGTCTTCAAAATTGAGAAAGTTTAAACGTAAAAGTGTGTCAAAATTCAAATTCCTTAAATTTCGCTTTAAATACGTTTAAAATACAACAACGTTCAATTGGAGTTCATCTAAATAAAAAAATTGAAAATTGAAAAATTTTTAAAGCATATGATTTTTGGTTGATTCTCATGAAAAATGTTTGCCTTTTTTGATAAACAAAAGGTTAATACTCAATCGAGTGGGTCCTTAATAGGGCGGTGAGAGAATTTTTTTATTAAATCTGCTTATTTTTCAACATTTGAAACGTTGCGCTCCCAGCCTTCAGTAAATAAAAGTAACATTTTTGAAATTGAGATTACTTTCTCGAATTTTAATAGAATTTAAGCCAGGGGCGGTCTGGGTTAGTGACTAAATCGGTGCACTCACCGATGCACAGTGGGACAAAAAAACGTTCGTGGACAAATTGATTTTCAATACAATTATTATCCGAATTGAACGTTTTCTTTAAGTGAAACCGAATAAAATTCCGCATCGAACTGTTATAGCGGAATTTGATCAATTTTTTTCTTTTAACAACAAAAATGAAAAAAAATTGACTTTTGAAGTATACCGTTTTTTAACAAAAACCTGGATTCATTCAAAAATACATAGAAAACATGAAGAAACTATCCAAAAAAGATGTCCAATAGCAACGCAAATGTTTAAAAATGTATCAAATTTGTTATAAACAATTAAGTGAGTGAAAATGGTTTCGTGGGGATTGGCAGCGATTCGTCACTTGATTTGCACTGAATTTAAACAATTTATGGACAAGAAGAGTTTTTAAGTTGAATTGATGGAAACTCATAAATAATTTTTCATTTTATAAGAAAGTTTTATAAACAGTTATCCACATCTGGTATTAATGATGGAATAAATGGAGTTTTCTCTATGAAATCGATCATTTATTACCTGGAAATAAAACCTACGTATCATATTTGGTCATCTAATAAAAATGGATCATTATTTGAATAACATTAATGACCAGATGCACTATTTGGCTATTTTTGGATGTACAAACTCAGTTCTTTAGACGGAATCATCTGTAAATAACTCACTTCTAAATTTTTAAGGACATATCGATGACAACAATTGATTTTTATTGTAAACAACAATTGCTTAAACAAATTTTTATCATGTTATGTATTTATAAATGAAATTCCACTTTTTTCGAGGATTCAACAGCCAGTTATTTAGCAATGTCTTCTTGCTATGAACTGCTAACATTTGATGATTGTTTAAACAAACTTAATCATCAAATGCATTATTTTGCTATTTTTTAGCATTTAAACTCTGTTCTTTTAGCGTAATAAATTGTTAATAACCAATTTTTAAACTTTTTTAGATACTTCGATAACAATCCACTATTTTCATTGTTATTAGCAATGTTAAAAACAAATTTCTCTCGGCTCATGTACTTGTAGACTGAACCCTAGTGAAAAAATCTTCTGGCAGTCTGATGTCAGTTCTGGCCCAGATCTGGGACTGGTTCGCAATCCATAACATGAAAATTTTCAAATGTCAATCAGCTAATTTTTTTTTTCCATTTTCGAAAAACTGTCAGGGTGTCTAAAATTATATAAAATAAGAGATTAACACTATTAAAAATCAATTTTCTTTTTCTTATTGTCTTGACAGTCTAGTCTGGCCCAGATCCGGGACTGGTCCGCAATCCATAACATAAAAATTCCTAAGTGTCACTCAGCCATTTTTTTTTATTTTCGAAAAACTGTCAGGGTGTCTAAAATTATATAAAATGAGAAATTGACGCTATTAAAACTCAATTCTTTTTTCTTATTGTCTTTACAGTCTAGTCTGGTCCAGATCTGGGGCTGGTCCGCAATCCATAACATAAGAATTTCTAAGTATCAATCAGCCAAATTTTTTTAAATATTTTCGAAAAACTGTCAGGGTGTCTAAAACCATATTAAATAAGAAATTAACACTATTCAGTATCAATCTTTTGTTCTTATTGTCTTGATAGTCTAGTCTGGCTCAGATCTGGGACTGGTCCGAAATCCATAACATAAAAATTTCTAAGTGTCAATCAGTCAAATTTTTTTCACCATTTTCAAAAAATTGTCAGGGTGTCTAAAATTTTATAAAATAAGAAATTCACACTATTGAAAATTAATTTTTTTTCTTATTGTCTTGACAGCCTAGTCTGGCCCAGATCTGGGACTGGTACGCAATCCATAACATACAAATTTCTAAGTGTCAATCAGTCAAATTTTTTTACCATTTTCGAAAAATTGTCAGGGTGTCTAAAATTATATAAAATAAGAAATTAACTATTAAAAATCAATTTTTTTCTTATTGCCTTCACAGGTTAATCTGGCCCAGATCTGGGGCTGGTCCGCAATCTATAACATCAAAATTTCTTAAAAATTGTCTCACCATTTGCGGTAAATTTGTAGGGTATCTAAATTTATACAAAATACAAAACTAACACTATCAAAATAAATTTCTGTTTTTAGTTACATCAATTTTAATGCACCAAATTAACAGAGGAAGTTGAAAAAATTTTGTTATTAAAAGATTGTCAAAGTTCACAATCAAATTTCTAAGTTCCGTCGTTAAAAATTTCAAATGTTTATAAAAAACTACATTTCCTGTCATTGTGAAAAGTTGTAAAGTAGTCTGCAACGGGAAAAAACGAAATATTACACGAAGAAAAATTATAATCGATTTAAATTATTTATTTAAAAATTACCTCATTGATATTCCTGTTAATAGTTCATATATTTTACATTTACATAACGTCGTTTAATAGTAAATATTCAATTAGAAAAAAAAGAGTTTAAAATTTGGTGTTTTAACTTTTTTGAGCTGTACCTTATGAGGATGGCTTTTTCATCGAGTTTCAGCTCGTGAGTTTAGCGCAATGGTTAAGACTCGATAGATTTAGGTATAGATGTAGGTTCGCTACTCCGTAGCATTAGAAATTTTATTTGTAATATAAGGTTTAAAAATGTAATATATGTATTCACTCTAAACAGGACCATTAATGTTTAAAGTCAAAATACTCGCAATTAATTAATATTTATTCTTTAAATACCTTTTTTGTCACTAGCAACAAAAGTGTTACAGGTCTGGCCAGCCCCAGACTTGACCGTCTGATCTGCGCCATATTAGAGTCTAGACGGTCTAGTCTGGGGCTGGACAACGCCAGAAGAGAGTAGTTACTCGATTTTATAGCATCTGAAATTTCCAAAAGATATTTCTGATCTTAACTCAATATTTTCAAGATTCCATCAGTAATTGTAGGTAATTCTGAATCTATTACTTGAAAGGAAACTACAGGAAGCTGTTCACATCCAGAAAGCGTGGACCCAGTAAGCCCTGAAAATGATTTTCGACCAGATGTTACTCCATGTACGTGATGGAAAAGACTTCGCAATGGAAGTTCATTAAAATGAAGTAGACAAATGATCCATTGATGAGACCTGTCCAGTTTTTCTTTAATTTTGCGAATGACACCACTTATCCATCCTGTGTTAACAGCAGTGCCGTCTGATCCAACAACAAGAAGTTTACTCCACTCTCCGTTAATTTCGTTTTCCCAAAAATCAAATAAACATTTACAAATATCTTCTGCGCTTCCAGATTTTGGAGTCACATGACCTGAATACTGAGATCCGGGTTCTTCGACAAGAGAAATATGCTCCTCAATAAAAATTTCACGAAAAACTTCTTGTCGTCTTGAAAATCAGTTAGAGTTTTATCCTTTCGACCATTAAAGTATAGACCTAGAGGTGGCGATTTCTTACGTGCTGCTTCTATCGGAACTTTTTGGACTTTGTTTAGTTCTCTTCTGATTTTGTTTTTATCTATAATTAGGGAAGGTTCAAGAATACTTGCATCTTTGAATGCAGATAACACGATAAGTGCCGTAGCACGAGAGCTAACACCAAATCTTCGGGATACGAGAGAAGTTTCTTCAAGAAGAATCCAGGATTGATTGGAAGAGCTCATTTTTTATTTTTTGGGAGGAACATACTCTTGTTCTTTGTCACTAATTTCTAAGTCAGATTGTGACGAACTTCCTTTCACCTCTAATACAGCGGAAGAACATGAAGCTTCAATATTATCATGAAGACAATATTTACTTTCTTGCTTTACAAGTCTAAGATTGTCAGACTCACGTCTTCTTATTCTTTTTTGCTGTTTTTTTTTGATTCAGGAACGCCGACTGAAGCAATTTTCCCCAATCTTGGGCCCCTCTGATCAAAAAGTAAAGCCTGTTCGAGTATGGGTACTTTCTTATCCATGGGGCATCTGCAATTTTTAAAATCAGCACGTTTGCATGCAGCAATGTCGGAAAGATTTTTCGCAGATGCCTTGAAATCGTCTACTTTTCTTTCTAATGATGAAGTTTTTCCAATAAATCTTGACCAATTCTTAGCATGTACATATTTCTTGTGATGATTATTCATCGTTTGAACTACACGGGTATGTGACACAGTTGGGACAGACGCTTTTATATAAATTGTCTCTACTTCCTTAGCCACATTATCGGCAATTACTGAAAAAGGGGTTTCTTTATTCCCTCCGAAATCTGTTCCTAGTTTAAATCTTTTCTGTTGACAGCATAAGATTACATCTTCAATGAATGGTAAATGACTTTCTATTAAATCTCTCGGATCCCCGAAAAATGGACATTTGATAGCCTGCCGTGAAAACAGTTTTGTGCGTTTCGACATGACAGACAAAATTTCAAAGTTAAAGCAATCTACTGAAATTTATGTGAATTTCAGGAATAAATGTAAAGTGCATCTACTCTAACAACGTTCTACACAAGTGAAATCCAGAAAACTGAGACCATAAATATTAATATCAACTAAAATAAAAGTTTTAAAGACGTTCGCCCAACCGATCGTGAATAGACATTTTTAGCTAGTTCTCTTTTCCCTCACTTCTTTTTTTAAGGCCATATTTATTAGTAGATGAAAAAGGAGTGGAATGTGTTAGAATTATGGCACTAATTAACTATAAAAAGATGAAATTACCGATTTGGAATCGATTTACAAATTTCACATTTTGTCATTATTATTGGCTAAAAACGGAATTTTTGAGTTTTCACAAAACAGAAGATATTGTCCAGTCAGGCTGAAATTTGAAGGGCTTATTAATGTTGGGAAAACACAACTCTCACCCACAATTAGAATTCGCTACTCAAAAAAAAAGGTTTTTTCGGCTCACTCTAATGAATATGAGGAAAAATGTTGAATATTTTATTTTAGTTTAATAACACAATATGTCCTGTCATCTTGATCCGCGCCTTTAGATTACATGTCAGAATCCCTTCAATTAACCAATCTGTTAAAAATATTGTTTTTAGATAGTAGTGTTGGCAATTTTGAAATTATATATCGAATAAATTCAAAAATCAGTTTTTTTAAATATTCATTTTAGAGAAAATCTGTAAAAATAAAAAAAAAATATTTTGATGAGATCTTTAGCTTTGGCTGGAATGTATAGGAAACCCTTGACCTGTGAAGCCAAGTATCAAGTAAATATTCTTGGGTGACCTTTTCGAAAGTATGTATAAACGAAAATTTTCGTAATTTGAAGCTTTTGCTCAGTTTTTCCCATGTAAATGGGAAAATATAAGGACCTATCAGCCACCTAAAAATGATCTGATTTATTATTATCATTATTTCATTATACCATTAGGCCGAATCCCTTCCAGGGTTAAGCGTAACTAAGGGTTGTGAACCCAACATTTAAAAAAAAATCTAAACCTCAGGTAATAAGGACAACCTTAATCCACATCATTCACCAGGTGAACCAATAATGTTTTCAAATATTTTTTATGTAGTCTTTATTACCATAGAAGCCTCAAAAGTTTAAAAATTAAGTTCATTGAAAATAATATAAAATTAAAAGGAAGAAATTATCTATTCAAGGGTCACTTGCAAAATACGTGAAACGTTCAGGGGGGGGAGAATGTAAAATTATCATTCCTCATGTTAAGAACAATGGAAAACATATCACGCGGAGGGGAATGGGGAGGTGTTAAGAACTCCTGAAATATATATCACCTATTTTGTGAATGACCCCTTATCAATTCCAAAAAAGTACTTTTTGTACATATTTCCGAAAATTCTAAGTTGAGCAAAAACTATTTTCTTTAAAGTTGATCTTTATCTTATTATACATCCAAAAAGTAAATGAACTTATGCGAATTGTTCTAGTGGGATAACATTTTCTCACACTCTTTTAGAACAAAGTTAAAAAATGTTTTTCACTCCGCCTCAACCCTCAAACTGGAAAAAGTTTGAGCATAAAAAAGTCATGAAACAGTAATAAATAAAGATTCAAAAGCATTTCACTACTTCTTTACATAAACAATTACAAAAATTCTAGGATTACCGGGGAAAAACTCTTAGGGAATACATAAAGTTTTTAGAAGTAAGTCTGAAATTAGTTTATATACATTTCTCAAAAAAATAAGCTTTAACATTTAATAATTCCTTCTCGCGTATTCGAGACCTAGCTACAAGTTCATGATTTTTTCACGAACAAAATATTTCCGCGCACATCTCGGAGATTTGTTGTTCAGTATTTGTGCTATAACTTATTTCACTTACTATAAGTTTTAAAAAAAGTAATTTATCATAATAATTTCACTGAGAATCGATCAATTTGACTGTCTCAGATTTAAAGCGAAGGAAAATTATAGAATTAAAAAACAGGTTAATTGATTCACTCTGTTTAATCAAGGAGGATTTCACTGAAATTAAATCATTCCACCAGAAATTCCTACCCTCTGACATTATCACCTCTTCACAACCGACAATTCTAACTTCCGGATCGCGGTATGTGCATATCCGACTCTCGGCTTCCGGCAAGATCTCAAAATAACACGAGAGCTTTTCCTGGAGAACGCCAGTTGCACGCGATACGGTTCTTCGATACTTACTGTTACAGGAGCAAGTCCAAAGCACGCAATCGCTTTCAGGTATTCTTAGGTGCGCAGGTGGCCTCTGATGCCTTTCTTTCAAAGTCTGCACCCCATATTGCGAGGGCGGAGAGTGCGAATCACCAGAAATTAAAACTTCCTGCGAGGTCTTTCGGAGAGCCACTTGACTTCTGCTACACTCCCTCTTCCTCCGCCTCCGTCACCTAATTGCAAAAGTTTCAAATTTAAGTATGAAAAGTATGCCGTAGTTATTTCGTATCTGAAAAGTTTATTCGAAAATGTATTCTGAGCATTCAACTAAGAAGTTTGAATACCCACCAGGGTGGCCCTCATTAGGTATGTTGAGCTGGCAAGACACTATCGAGCTATAAAAATGTGACCTATATCATAATTCAAGGCTCATTTAGGGCTAATTCGGGCCCCTATTGCAAAATTTAGGGCTTCATTATTTTTGGCAAAAAACAGTGTTTTTGTTAGCTTAACGTTAAGCTGGCAACAACATGCTATAAAATGCAATAAAAATTAATTAATCAAATTTATCTTTGTACCATAATTTAGGGCTCATTTAAGGCTCTCGGCATATGATAATCAAAGTTTGAAAAAAATTGTTTAAACAAATTAAGTTCAAACAAATGTACAATAAATGCATTTCAGAAAGTTATTTTCATTACATATTTTCAGGCTCGTTTAGAGCTCTCTAAATATAATCATTAAAGTTTTCTAAGAATTGTTCAACTAATTATTGTTTGAACAAATTTACTAAATTTTCTTTATACAAATTTATTTCCCTAACAGAAGTTCACGCTCATTTAGGGATTTTCAAATATCGTGAACAGGAAAATCGTTCAATTTTTCTTTTTCCTTTTCTTTTTGTAATATAGTGTTTTCCAGATTAATATTATAAAAATCAGGCCCGGTGAAACAGATCTTGTCTGTCTCTTTTGCTCAATAACATGTGTGAATATAAACAAATGAGAGTAAGCGAGACACTCACATGGGGAGAACCTTCATTTGTTTTCCCCATGTGAGTGT
>JAUMHM010000002.1:2454186-2477083 GCA_032362435.1 Melikaiella ostensackeni | reverse complement strand
AGCGATCAGCCTACTAAGTACTGTGGGCAAAATATTTACCAAAATACTGATTAAGAAGGTCATGAGAATAACTAAAAAAAGGATCTGGTAAGTTCAATGTGGATTTATGCCTGGAAGATCATGTGCGGATCAGATATTTAGCTTGAGACAGAACGAGGTTCTGGTTCCGGTTTTGCCTCGGCTAGGAACGAATCCAGAGCCGGAACGAGGTCGATGGGACCTGGAACGAGAAAAGATAAGTGTGGTTTCGTTTTCAAATAGAACGAACAGTAGTATCGCTGCGTTCCGGAACCGCGCTCGGAACCGTTCCGGATTCACAACCCTGATTCAAACAAATTAGTTCCGACTTCATTCTTTAAAATAATCTCAAGAAAGGCAAGGGGATCAAGATGTGGAAACTGAGATTGTGGTTGTAATTTCTTTCACTTTTCGAATTCAATCATGTGAATCTACCTAGAGGTATGCAAAAAACCTGAAACTGCTGGTCGGATCGGGTCGAATTTCATCAGGCCAGGTTCCGCTTTTCACGAAACCAAAAAATGTTAAGTTTCCCAGTTCTAGAATAGTTTCGTGTGCCAGAAAACTTTCTTGTTCTCGAAACTTTAGCCTTGCTCGAAAAGTTTGAGTGTTTTTGACTTCGAAAATAAATAAATAAGAATCGGCATTCAGAAACTATTTGTAATCCTGAAAACGCTCTAGCTTTTGGTGAAGCTCGAACTCGATCTGAACCCGAAACGACCCGACCCAATGGAGCTTTGGTTTTCGGGTTTTTTTGCACACCCCTAAACCTACAATTAAGTAGAAGAGCCTTGTTAGTAATTTTTCTTTGAAAAAGAAGGTACTTATTCATGTAATTTATTTGTAAGCAACAAACAACACGTATACAGGGAAAATTGTATAGTCTTCTCGCGAAGATTGCCAATCTGTGCTCAGACGCATAACGTTGATTCGATCTGTTTGTAGAAGCAAGCGTCGGAAGAATTTGATAATCCTGTTTTTGTTAACACACTCCGCCATTCACACTCTCGTTCATTCGTTCTTTTCTTTCTGCCTCTAAATATTATAGGATAGTTTACGCAGCTTAAGTAAGACTTAAAAGCTAATTTTAAATTATCTTCCTACTGGCAAAACTATGCCAAAGCTTTTTATTATGACTGTGCTTTGACATAGCTCGAAGATGGCACAAACTTCGGTAACCTTCGCTAACGAATCCAGCGACCCACGCTAAGGCAATTGTTTATATGTCTTCTTAATCACTTGTACAGATATAAAAGATATTGACATTCGTATCTCTGGTAACAATTTTATAAATATAACGTGTTTACAATTGTACAAGATCTACTCAAATCATAATTGGTCAAACGTATCAGAAACATATGAGTTTTCCGGATTATGACATGCACAAAATTTTTCCGCCGATCATAAATGCCTTTTTCTTTAGATGTTTCGTGGGTGAGTTCATACTACTTAAAAAAATATACAATATTATACTGAATTACTTACATTTCCGTCTAATCGCAACGATCTTGACCCTCCCGATATTTTCATGAAATGACAAGTACACCTCATGTAGTTTTTCGACGACTGCGTGTTACAGTGTCTTTCGTTCATAAATTAATTATTAAAATAAGATACTCTTTTCGATACCGAATGCGTTGACGGGTTCAGTGTGCAGAGTCGCAGTGGGTTAGTATAATCGACTTTTGGTGAAAAGAAACGAAGAGAAGATCAAGAAATTAATAATTGTTATAAGAAGAGCCTGCTCAAGAAGATTGTGCTTAACGCTTTTATCGAATAATCTTAGTTTTCGGTCTCGTAGTTACTTCTTTTGGTTTCGTTAGAGTTCGGTACATCTTTAACGCGCATGATTTTTACAGAATGGACGTCCGGCTTTCGCGTAGAAGCTCTGGCCTTCAAGGTTCTTTTTGCACATCTGAAAAAAATGTATTAGAAATGCATCAAACTGGTTTCAACATATTATGTTTTATTTATTATAAATGTCAATTTTATATAAGTTGAAGGTTTTTCGACAGAATTCTTACCGTGCAATTAAAACACTGACTGTGGTAATTGTTGTTAAGAGCCTCGACCCAGCGATCTCCTGCTTCTACGGGGAATCCGCAGGCAAAACATTTTGTCGTAAAGAGATTATTCCAATCTAAAATGAATTATAAATTTCTTGTTAGGTGAATGATTCCTCAGTGAAATACTTTTTTTTTACATATTTCAATGTATATAAGTTTACCGTTTTCGCAGTAAGGTAATCCATCTTCCAAAAAGAAGGGACTGTTTCCAAAGAGCTTTCCACAATGAGAGCAGTTGAAGCACTCAGGGTGGAAATGTTTTCCAATTGCATTCAAGCAATCCTGAGAATACAATTCGAAAAGTTAGCAATTACTTGAATGAAAATATGCTTATATAAAATAGAAATACATGTATGTCTACAACAATCATAGAAAATTACAATAATGGTATACTGAAGACGACACTTAATTTAGAAGAAAATCTAGAGATGAAGTTATGAAAACGTTTAGACAAAGTAGACGGTCATTTTTATGGATGAGGTTCCTAATTCATAGTGTGCACGGACATGAGTCCCTGAAGTACAAAAAAAAACGATTTTTCTACTTTCTATTTAAACGAGAACCACGAACAACAAAATGCTTACAGCATTTAACTGTACCAGCGACTTGACTCACCCATTTGAATGTATAAACGAAGCGACGTGATTCAGTAAATCCAGCTTAATAATTGATATTTTACGACGAACTACTTAAAATAAACCCGCTGTCACTCTTAGACTATATTTTAATATTTCTTTAAATTTCTCCAGTAGCTATTCATTTCTTTTGCCCACCTATATTGCATTTTCCGTCTTCCTCTTTAAACTTCTCTTACTACCTAAACTTTTTTTTAAATTTCTTTTACTTTTCTAAACATGTAACGTCATTACTCATCAATATATACGACTAGAGAATTTTTCAAATTGAGTGTAAGATAAGAATAGTTTAAAACTAATAAAAATATTATTTTTATGGCTGAAGTTTATCTTAGATACCCTTTAAACAGAGTTATACATTTGAACGACCCAATCTTCTACAAAAAATATTTTTAATTAAAATTAAACAGTATTAATTCTTACAATTTTGTTTAGATTCATATTAATTTAATTTTTGAGTATTTTAATGCAATGGTACGTGTCGCTATAACAAAGAAAATTCTGTATTAAAATAATATCCATCATGCTGCAAGAAAATTATTTTGTTCGAAAAATGTATACTTACGCCTTTGATTTTGCCGCCACATTTATTGCAAGGTGGTGCAATGTACTTCTCGAAACAGTACTCGCAATAAAGTTGTCCTTTTTCTTCTACGAAACCAATGTCTTGCAAACCACGACTGCATTGTGCATTTCCGCATACGAAGTGTTCTGGGCACCAAATTTGTCCCAAAGCTGTGATGAACGGTCCTCTGAAAGATTCATGTGGATTTGTAATTAAATGCACTAAAGGGTAGAAAGAAAATAGATAGTAAAAGAAATTCTGATTCGCAATTGTTTCTACGAAAATAACGTTTTTAAATAAAATTACTGCCGGAATGATGAAAAAAATTAGATATCTTCATTTAAAAATTCTATTGGTATGCATAATATTTTCAGCTTGAATCTTGATTTATCCTGAAAACTTGAGCTATTAGTTTGGAACTTCTTATTTTGATCCAAAATTTATATTCAACGAAAAAAAACCTTAATACCGACTTGAGTCGGCTTAAAAGTGTTAAGTCAAGCTCTACTGGAACTCTGCTTAATTTAACCTGCAAAAACATTAGCTCAACTAAACTTAACAGAAATAAATTTTGCACACCTCTACATTATTCGAATAATAAGGCCACACATCTAACCAGTATTACATATCGTAATTGGCACTTCCTTCAAAAATCACAATGGCCGTAAAATTTGATCTTCAAAACTCCCTGACTTTTTCCTGAACAATTTTTCATTTTCCCTGACCATTAACATTTAACGATCAGAGTTCGAATCTTTTAACAATTTAAATTATATCTCATTATTGTGGATGTATAAAAATCCAAAACTCAACCGGAAATGGGCGGTTTGACCTCGAACAATTGGTGTCAGGTTCAAGCTTTCCCAAAAGTTCTAAAGCTTTCGGGTTTTCGAACGCTTTCGAGTTTTTGAAAATTCTCTAGTTCTCAATGAGTTTCGGGTTTTCGATTTTTCCTAATTTTGTTTTATTCAAATAAAAATGATATTTACTGTAATTTCGACTTCGTGTTATTATATGCTACTCGACTGCGAAGTTATAAACATTTTTTCCAATCACAAAGAGATTGAAATAACCTTCAAGCAATGAACCACTGTTCGAGAATCCAAAAATGTTCGAGAGTCAGAAAATGATCGAGAATCCAAAATTTCTGAGAACCCGAAACAGTTCGAAGAAACCTCAACAAGAACCCGACTCGACCACGCAGTTTCGGTTTTTTGCACACCCTTAACAATTATATAGTCGCAAAAAGATAATTATATTATTCATCACGGCAGCATTTGGACAATTAAGATATAATTTCTTGAAAGTATTAAACGCTTAAAATCACTACAGAGCAAACAGGTACAAACCTTTTGATTTCTGAGTTACAACGGCAACACACTGGTTTTAAAGCCTTGCCATTCGAGTTGTGATTAGTATTATCTCCGTTAGCTGTAGACAGCATGCAACAAAACAAGTTGTTAGTGAAAATCGCAAAACATGTGTACTTGTAATAAAAACTTGCTCCTACTCCTACAACTGAAATGCATTACTTCAAAATTCAGCGTGAAGATGCAAAAGCGAAAAATTCAGCCCTAAACATTCCTTACTTATAAAAAAGCTGAAACATTATTTAAAATAAGGAGGAATAGAAACGCTTATAGTGAAAAAAAGAGTCTTAGACCCTTCATGCGTTTCTAGACATAGTACAAATCAGGAAAAACAGCACGACCACAGCAAGTCCACGGGAATACAAAATATTCCCTTGTTTTGTACCTGACGAAATTATTGCAGCGACCGCAAAGTGGTACACGCGACCCGGCACCACCAGCTTGATTAAGGATGCCCTTCCCACGTTTGGGTGCGCTGCTTCCGGCGAAAGATCCGCTCTTGTTGCTGCCAAGACCGCCGACTCCAGCACCTAAATCCGGGTGGGATGACAAATTTGGTGGGTCTACTAAATTCTGGGTTTTACTAATTGGGCATTTGGACTGGGTCTGGGACTGGTTTTTACTTTGGATTGATTGAGATTGATAGAGGTATTGGGATTTAGTGGACTGGGTTTGGGTTTGAGTCTTTGTTTGGGGTTGTGGTTTATATAGCTGGACGTTGGGTGGCTTCACCCTGTTCAGCGTGGTCAGTTGCGTAAGCTGACTGGCTAGGTTAGTGCGAGGCTTGTGAATGGGTTGAAAGCTACTGCAAGCGTCGGGTTTTGAAGAAGTCTGCAAAAGCGGACAGCTATTACAGAACTTTTCAGGTTCTTCGTTGGGCATAGGAATCTGCGGATAGGGAACACTCTTCAAAATTGACTTCGGGCACGTAACAGACGACACTCCGGAAACGCTGCATGGCGCGACGCAAAATGATCCATCGCCACAGGGAGTTACGCAGACGCCTGATCCCGAACAGGTACCAGCATCAATGCTGCAACCACCTGAGCGTACTCCACAGCAACCAGAGGGCTGTCCACAACCTCCTCTGGAACGATCAGGACCCGGTGATACGCAGACGCCTTGGCGATCCAGGGTTGGCGTAACGCATATTCCAGATCTGTCGCAGGATGACGCAGAACCATCGCACGGCACTACGACGACTCCACTTTTCGAGCTTCCTTCCGAGATAGCTCTGCAGGGCACTACAGTTACCCCAGAATTGGAACACGGTGGTTTGGCAGGTTTTTCCACCACTTCATGACGAATCCGACGTACTTCAGATGAAGTCATACTACAAGGAGGTAAAACGCGCACGCCCTGTCTTTGGATCCTTTCTGATACGCTTTCGCGTGTCGAAGGACATGGCAGGGAGGGAGAAACGCTGCTGTTTCGACTGAGATAACAACCAGTCGGAGGAGCTGGGCTTTCAGTTACTCGCTCTACTTTTTGCTCCCGAATGTGAGTATGGGTACCTTCTTCATCCTCTGAATAGGTAACGCACTTAGTACAGCGATAATCATGGTGAGTATGACCCGTGGAGGTGTCCTCATCGATGTGATAACAGACACATTCCTGTTCTGCTTTTGGCACTGAACTCTGACCTTGAGAGGAACTCCTACAAGGCGACGTACTGTCTCTGATCCTGGGTGCTTGCGCTTTTATAAAACAAGCCGGGGCTGAAGGTGGCCCTTGTGCGGGAGATTTTGATCGCGAGCAAGGTGTTGGAGTCCTACTGGGATAGTAGGCGTGACCATCTACGGGACCCTTTTGCATAGCAACTAAGTGTTGCTGATAGATGGGAATTGTATCAGGTTTCTTCAGACCTGCTGATTTAGAACGATTCGCGGGTGTCCCTGGCCGAGATCTGGATGGCGATCTTGAAGAATCTCGTAGACGATAGTCTGGTGGAGGAGTCGGTAGAGGTTGAGGTTCTTGTGGCTTTTTTCGCTCTGGAACTACCTCTCTATTTTCGCTGAAAAGAAGCTGGGCGGGTGCGCAATAACCGTCATTAGCAGAGGGTGCAGTTGGAGTTTGTGATCTGCGACAACATGTTCTACAAGGATTAACATCTTCACCTAAGGGAGTATAGGGTCTTTCAGGTGCAGTAGTTAACGCTGATTGAAACGGGGATATGGGTCTGTTCTGCTGTGGTAGCGGAGGCAGTGACGGCTTTTTACAAGTGCATTGACAAGTTTCTTCGTATGTAACCTGATGGGAGTAGACCTCCTTGCATCCACTATCATCGTTACTAAACGGACAGTATGGTTGAGCTGGTGCTGTAGTTAAAGCTTTGACCATTTCTGACTTCCACTCTTTCGGAACAGTATTTTTAATATTGGACGGAGGAAGTGTCCGCGAACCAGTGCCAGACTGACTGATGAACTGCACTTGCTTTCTGCATGTTTCTGTTGCGTTTTGTGATTCCTGAGACTTTTGCCCATACTTTGTACAAAGTCGGCGTTCCTGCAGGGTCTGACTTTGTCGCTTTTCGGGAGCTTGTTGATCTCTCAAGCTTTTATGAACTTGTACTTGTTCACGCAAACTTCTTCGCCTCTGTTCCTCAAGATCTTGCTGCTCGCAATTCTTTTGAATATTGATCTCTTCCCTCATTTCTCTGAAATGTTCTTCCCGACATTCGCAAGGAGGCTCATCTCCTTCTATTTTAATATCGATAATACGTTCCTTGGGTCGTCCTTCTACTTCTATGTCTATTATGTGTTCTTTCGGTCCATCATCTTCCATCTGGATGTCGATAATTCTCTCGCTAGGACAGCGTGTCTCTTCACAAATAAATTCCCGCTCTTCGCTGAAGCAGACCTGTTTCTGACGCTTTTCTCTTTCCTCTTGCCTTTGCTGTTCTGCTTGTTCCTGCTGCCTTTTTTCCTCTTCTCGTCTTCTTTCTTCCTCTTGTCTTCGTTTCCTCTCTTCTGCCGCCAGTCGTTTTCTTTCTTCTTCTTCTCGTTGTCTTCTTTCGCATTCTTCATGTTGTCTCCTCTCTTCTTCCTGTCTTCTTCTTTGAGTTTCTTCCTCGTCTCTTTTAGCTTGCTCCATTAACTGTTGAGTATCAATTCTTGATGTGAGACATTCTGTCGATTCAACTACACTTCGATGACTCGAAATATCTTCCACTTCCCGATCAAGAGTAGCTGATCTTCTTTGAGTCGTTTGCTCCCACCGTGTCTGTTCCACCTGCTTAGGTTCCCGCTCTTGTTTAGCCTCGCATGATCTTAATTCCGCGTCCGGAGAGACCAATTCTACAGTTTTTTCATACGTCGTTGTTTTCTTTATATGTAAATCACCTACATCCTTTTCTTCTGTCTCCGTGTAAAGATCGTGTTCGCCATCGATACCTTTCGGACACACAGCCACGTCCGGCGGTACGAGTTTCGACAAGTCTCTAACTTCAGTGTCCGTGTCAACCTCGCTTTCTCTTGTGTTCGTTCGTGTTTCGATCGTTCTCGAATGTGAGTGTGGTATACGCACACACGTGTACACTTCTACATCTGGTTTCGGTGTAGTCTCATCCCTTTCCTCTGGATCACAGATTTGTTCCTGAAAATTTCTTTCCTCCTGATAAGTAGTCTGCGTGCGACCTGATCCTTCGCAGACGCACTCCCGACGACATATCTGACGTCTACACACTGTGCGACTACAAGTCTTTGAAGGTTCAGGTGCACTGACAGGATAGGCCTGTTGATACAAGTTCGTGCCGGTGGTTACCGTTGCCGTCCAAGGTCGAGGAATTGGTTGAGTGATTCGTGTTGGTGTCAGGGATCTTCTGACGCTATCCGTCGAACTCGCTCTGGAGTCGCTATGGGTCTGCCGGGTGTCTTTTCTAGCTGCGCTGAATAACTCGACCCGCCTATAAACTGGTCCAGGGCAGCTTACTTGGTCCATGTTGGATTCAACTCGACAGCGATCTCTCGATTCCTCGTACGTTTCAACAAAGCTGTTTCTTCTACTCTGATCTTCAATGCTTCCCTCGATACTAACACCTCTCTCTCGAGAACGCCGGTCAAGAGCCGGATTAGGATCAATGTACAAAGGACTTGCAGTAGGATAAGTTATTTCCTCAATGGGTTTCGGAGGTGGCCAAATGTGAGACTTCGGTCGAGGAGTAGGTGGTTTTTCAGCGACAGGTCGTGTTACCCCTTGGATAACTTCGTAGGAACTACACTCTTCTATGTAGGATTCTGAAAGGTCGACTCAAAGGAACGAGGAATTTTGAGCGAACAAGGATTCCATTGCGGGTTAGATTAGTTTACAGATGTCGTTTCATAGGATGAGATCAACGACACATTCAATGAATGGGTTTGTGAAAGAGTTGGGAATCAGATTATGCAAAGAGAGGACGTTAAGTAGAGTTAGAAAGAACAAAGAAAACAAAGAAAACAAAGAAATAGCAAGTAAGTAGAAGCATGTTAAACGGCATACGCTCGTGGTTACTCCTTTTATTTAAAAAAAAACTATTAAAGCTTGTTCTAACCAATTTTCAACTTTTTTTTCAAAGACCATGAGCGTTTTGCAGGAAACTAAATTAAAATCAAAGAGCTTAGAAGAATGACCGGAAGTTTAAAAAAATATTACAATTAAAACGCATTGATAATTATGATAATTCGAACTGTAAGAAGAACTCCACTCCTTGAAATCACTCGCACCTCGCAATGCTGTTGCAAAAACTGCAAACGGGATTATTATAAAAAAAAGGAAGCGCTATCGATTTGTCATCGTGATATTTTTAGTGTGGCAGCCGGAAGTCTAATGTAAAGCCAAGAGGGGTTTAACGAGAATGGAGAAGGGAATCGCATCGATGACTTAAGAGAGAAGGTAAATGAACAACACGAGCATGATAATCTCATGTCGAGCGAAGACTGCTCAATAATACTTAAGAGTGATGATTTTTTATTTTTTATTTTAAATTTCAATTTCATCAACTGATGATCAACAAATTTAACAAAACGGTCTGAATCGTTCTCAAAAAATGAATCGGTGCTTTCATATATCTCTAAGATGTCACAGTTGAGAGCTACCGCGCTCACGCGAAAGATAGGGAGAAAGGTCTGGGTTTCGGGTTGAAAGATGGAGGTGCTGAAAAAAAGAGATAAGAAAAAACGAATTATGATGGGAAGAGAAATGATATTTTTATTCACCGCCAATTAGTTTTTCGTTTCTAGCTCGAAAGTTTAACGTGTTTTAAGCTGCGTTACTACAATTTTGTATGTAGCTTTAGCTGTTGTTTACGCGTTCATTTATTTTTCTGCCACTGTCAGCAAATGAACTAAACTATATTAATATATCTAAGTAACGAATAGGTCTTAGAAAATTTGTTAGGAACCATTCAAGCAAGCGATGCTTAATGTTCGAGCTAGAAACGAAAAACCTAGATTAACCATGATCTTTCATCACCGCACATTTCGAAATGCAGCCATACACAAAAATAAGAAGTGAATGTTGGAATAAAAATGTGGAAGGCATCAAAGAATTAATATCCGTGTATAAATTAGGGACTTACATTAGCTGTGACGCGATTAACGTAATCAAGCAAGGAAAATATATTTTTTAATGGGTCGAGACTATCGCGGCTGGTAGCTCTCAACGTACCAATCGCGACACGTCATCGACGGTTGGGATGAAAAAAAAAAACAAAAGAGAAGGGAGAGTCCGTTGATGCAAATACGCGAGATGAAGTCGTACAAGCAGGGCAGAACGAGTCATAGTTAATTGATCGCTCGCATCAGCAATGATCGAAAAACTGGCTGACGTTTGGAGTTCAAGCCAAAAGGAAGTCAAAGCTCGCAATTTGGCACGGCCAGTCGGCTCTAATCTATCATCGTACCTTTGAAAGGGGAACTTTTTAACTTTGGCAGGGTAGAATACAATCGACCTAATCACAAGAATCAGATTCAAGGTTAGGCAATTTTCTGCCGGCATAATTGATACAGCACTTAAGAATCGCTAGTTTCTAAAGATTAGTCCATGTGCAGTCTTATTTGATAAATAAAAACTAGCGAGATTCTTGGAGTCCTATTTCATATAAAACTTATCCTAACCGCAAGAACTGTCTTATAGATTAATAGCACTAAATAGTTGTCAACTCACCAGTCACAGTTTGACTCTGCGGTCGAGGTAGAGTGCTACTTCCGGAATTGTATGTAGGTGGCGAAGAGTAGTTCGGAGTGTTAAAGCTGGAACCTCCGTAGAGTTTAGAACCTCCAATATTGTTCGATGTCGGAGCCTGGAGAGAAGAGCACTTAATTAATTATGTTCGTCCAATTTCTACTTTCGTTCAACCTGGCAGCACCCTGGTTCATACGGCAAATGTTTTTTAGGTATCACTTGTCGTATCCCTGATAATGAGATATGTTAATCTTAATTTTGATCCAGTGCACTAATTTCACAAGATGTAATACCAATTCAAACACACAAAACTTGATGAATTATAATTTTGAAGTTGGTTTAAATATTTTGAGACCGCGATCACACTACTTTTCACAAACATTGGATGAATGCGTACCGAGGTTGAACGGCGATAGCCAAGACAGATTAGATGAATGGTATCGACTGTACGAAGACATTACCTGGACTGGCCGCAAACTGGGTGAATCAACGATCGAGGTGCCAAGACGGGTGGGCTGCAATACAGAAGATACACAACGATCACGTGCCACGTTTGACTTTTGTTACGACAGAGGTAAGTAGGCAGAGGGTAATTAGTCATGCAATAAAAAAATATTTTCTTTCTCCCCCTGGATGTATACCATGGTACTAATGGGAATGATCAAGGTCAGCTTGATCAATCGGTTGTCTTTCAGTTTTAGAAAGGAAAAAGATAAGAGACGGATATAAAACTCAGATACGGTTCATTTCAGCAATAACTTAATTTAGAATAATAGAAAAGGCTAGAATGTGACCGAAATTCGAACTGAATGAGCAGTATAAATTATTGCTGGAATAAACAAACTGAATGTGAAAATCAAATCGTAGATTTATCACCTGTTGTGGATAGGAATTAAAGGTCCTTTCAGTGCAGTGAGATGTTGCATTTTTGGAGTTCTTATCATCAGATATTATGGGATCAAACTGGATTTCATTTATTTCATCAAACTTGTAGCGTGCTTTTGAGTTAGTAGGATTACGATTATAATCAAGTTCGCCCTCGATGTTCCAGACCTCGTTGTGACCAGTCTGGATAGTTATAGTGCTTGTGTAGGTCTTTGAGGTCCCGTTGCATTCATTTTGTCCAAGATAGCCATTGGTGGACTGTCCATTCGTCTTAAGGGAAGTTTGATGATCAGCCAGCCTCGAGTCTGAGTTGATGCGATGGCAGCTCTGGAAAAGCGATTAGTAGCGCACAAAACACACAGTGTTAATTTCGGTAAACAAACTTGTTTCCTAGATTCTTGGAACGCTTTTCAGGATTCTTATTTGGTGTGTAGCTTCTCACGAGACTTGAATGAGGAAGAGCGAATAATTTGCACTTGCATAAACAAAAGCGAGCGCTTTCAAGAAACGAATGTCTTGCCACGCAAGCAAAAAATTTCAAAATGAAGGTACCTGAACGCATGTAATCATGCAGTTTTTATATGAAATTCGGACAAAGAGTTTAGGGACTCACCGAAAAAGGTTGAGGCGATGATCCATGATTGCTAAGAGACGGTGAAAGAGGTCCGATGTTTGATAGAGCTGCTGATATGGTACCTGCTGGTGCTTTACTGCCACTAAAAAGGTGTACAAAAGTTATAGTTCTTGTTAGGGTACCTGAATCTGAGCAAAACTGATACTTACGGTGGTACAGTAATCGGTGTAAGGCCTGAGGGTGCTTGCTGCCTAGCTACCATTTTTGCGTGTATGTCACAGTAGAGTTTTTCATTGATATTGTAGTATCCTACATTTTTGAGAGATGTGCCACAGGTCGAACACTTAAAGCAGTCCACATGTAAATTTTTGTCCTTGATCCTGACGAAAACACCGCTGTAAGGAAGGAAAATTGTAAAATGTGCCCAGAAAGGGGGAAAACAAATAAAGCAATAATCATCGGTGAGAAACTCATCGACTCTCAAACACTGGGTGATTTTGAATCGGTGAGCGCAGCACAAATTATACTAAAAGTGAAAAATTAAAATTAAGACTGCTCTCGGAAAAAGCGCCAATTCAAATTCACTCGTAGCTACGAACAACGTCTGGTCCATACAAAAGAACCATATAGCAGAAATCTACGAAAAACATAAAGGGAAAAATAAGCAATAAGGTCTAAAAGGGACACTAAATATGCCATACTGATAGAGTGAATTGCCATAATAGAGACAATTTGAAAGTCAAATAAATTATAGCGCATTCGCGTGACTTTAATATTTTTGGCACGAGTAGCAGAAAACAAGGCCAGTCTTGCATAAAAAGGTAAGAATAGATAATAATAAGGTGCATAACAACCGAAAAAAAGGTTCGCGATGCGTAAGAATGGATACTCAAAATGCAAAATAAGAAATTCCGTCGAAAGCATAAACAGATACGACAAATATAAATAAAAGAAATACAGGAACAATTCTAGATCACGAAAAAAGGATTGAAAAATATTAAAAAAGCTTAGAATATATATCATTTTAAACACCATAGACGAAAAGTTTTGAAAGAAATGAAAATGAAAGCAGAGCTCATAGCAGAGAAAAATAACTCAAGGATATCTACACTGTTGAGGTCAGTATTCAATGATATCAAAAAATATATACGTGATTCTAGTTCCTGTTGGCTACTACACAATATTCACCTGCGCCAAGAATGCGATATCCTTGAATTATCTCGGCGATATGAGACTGCCGGTGCAGTTCGAAGTGTCAATCAGATCGATGATTGATCTTATTAATATTCGGTGATCGTGCTCTGAGAAAGGAAGCTATATTGAGTTCAGAAATAGCAGAGAGATGACGCGCTTACGACAGTGAGATGGAACGAGCATTGTTCCTTCATGCTCGTGCAAGATGGGAAAAAACCAGACGCAGAGTATCAGAAGTTTTTATTCGACCCATTGAGTTCAAGTTTTTATTAAGAGCTGTAGCTGATAAGGACAATTAGCATTATTTATTGAGCTATTAGGTTTCTGTTTTGTGTCCTCTCAAATCATTTGAGTGGAGGCACTCATATTTCTACTCGACATACTAAAAGGATTCTTTAGTTTCCTTGCTCTTAAGGAAGGATTCTACTAGGAGAGTAAGTACAAAGGCAAACGCTAACTACCTAGTAGTATTCTGCCTTAAGGCTTTAGTATCGTTGCTAGATACTCAATGGATGAAGAACATTTTCCACAAGGAAATTATCACTGACACAACGTCTGGAGCGAATCTAGAGAAAGAGGCAGAGACGTAATAAAACTTGAATGATAGGTCTTTCCGCAATAGTTACACGATCGCGTTGTCGCAGTTGTGACAAATAGGTGTATCGGAGGGAGTATATGAGGACGAGGAGTGCTCATATCGTCGCTCAGTCCTTTGGGTCTCCTGATGCGATGAGGTTTCGTAGGAATTCGAAACGGTCTGGCACAGGCCCAGTGCACGACTCAGGGGTGTCGGCGACCTCGGTGAGGTTGCCTGTCCGCCAACCGCGTGGCTCACCGAGGAGTAAAACTCCGTCCGCGGCGGAACTACGGCATCGAAATAAAGACAGATCTTGAATTCATTGTTACAACTAACCTCCAGACGGAAAAAGTGAAGACCAACAACGAACTCATCTTGGTTCGATATTGGTCAGTTTCCACCTGGTATTTTCGCTTAAAGAAAAAAAAATTGAATGCCCCAAGAAGACGGTGGTGACGTTGTTCAGAGCCAGAGTGTTCCAGATGTGATTGGTTAACCAGGCGATGATGACTTACACAATAAGCCTCTCGCAGTCGGCGCAGATGTTCTGTCCTGGAGGTAGACTGCACTGGGGTGTGGTTGGTTGTGGTTTCGTCTCTGGTGCTGAAACTGGTCTTAGGCCTGCTACCGCTGGTGGCAAGGGTGATACCATACCGCTTTGCACTGGTGGTTCAGCTAATTTCGCAAAGAGGTTATCGACTTGCATGCAATCAATTTGGGTTGATGCGTCAGCCGTAGTGAAGAATGGCGAAAATCATTTTAAGCGATACAAATCAAAGCTTGTACGCATCTATAGATATAATTTTACTTTGTTTTTTTTTTCAATCAAGTGAATCTACTGGGTTAGAAGTGAAAATTTGAAATTTTGAAAAGCATTATTTCCGCGCGATGGCGTACGGCTTGGTGACGGGTGCAATTTAGCTGATCGCTACTAACCAGGTTCGGGTGTTCTTGGTTCCTTGTCCGCCTCCTGAACCATCTTGAAGACTTCACTGTTCTCTGCATTATAATTTTTTTCGTTTTTCTTGAAATTTACACTGAAAAATTGGGTTTTTATTTATTTGGTTGAGATTTAGTTTGATAGATTGGAGAACATAAAAAAACTCACCCTAGAACACCGCCGGCCAAAACTTCGGCTTGTGCGGAAAGTGTCTCGGCGATTGTTTCCTCGCTGTAAATACCCACGGGACTGTTGTATTGTTTGTTGACGATGGATTTTATCGGACCATCACTAGATCCGTTCAACTAAAATGGAAAGCAAAAAGGTTCTTGAGATTGTTCTGCTTCATCAAGGAGCTTTTACGGTCTTTACGATCATCGATACTCACGAATGGCTTAGGACTAAAGTTGTGACCACTTCCGATAAGAGGTCCATCGTGCTTCTTCGCAGCTAGAGAAGTCTTTGTTACTGGAGAAACATTATTCGCTGGTATCGACGGTGTCGGGGAAGGAAGTGCTGAGCTAATGGGTGTCACGCTTGGTTTCCATGTACTGCCACCTCTTAAAGTAAGAAATAGAACGAGTTAGCTGCAGGATCGACCAGTACTTAGATAGGAATTAAATCTATTGATATCAGAACTAATTAATTTCATTCTGAGCTAAATTAAGGTCGAACCAAGGAATCATATACAACTCAGTCCAAACTAATTTGAGGTCAGTGAATAGACCTAGGGGTCCTTTAACTATTACGTCACGCTTTTTTCTGCCAATTTTTACACCCCACCCTCCGTCACGCTTTTTCTAGAATCAGTATATATAACTTTAACATCGGCACCACATTACCGAAATTATCCAGAAATGTTGAAATTTTTTTTGTAATTCATGTTAATTGATCAGTCATTTATGGTGACCTTCGGTAACGTCCAGTAACTTTCTTAAGCTGGATTTCTTTATGCCGCCTGATGTGAGAAGCTGGCCGCACGGATTGAGGAGGATTGAAAAGTTTTTCAGATGAGCCTCAGATTCATTGGGAGATTAATAAGTATTGAAAGGTTGGTTCGGATTGGTGTTAGATTCAGTTGGATTCACTCGGTTTAAACTTTAAGAGGACGTACAAATTGAGAAAGACTGCAGTCTTTCCGGGTAAGTCTCGAATTCATTCGGATTAAATTTGGAGTTGATATGGTGCAGAATGGAAGAACTATATCAGATAAAATCTCACCTCTGAACAGTTACTTCAAAGCTGTTTCCTGCCCTGACGATGACATCCTGAGCGTCCTTGTGCCTAAGGTTGAACATGTCGGTATTGTTGACTCGAATGACAGCATCTCCAGCTTTGAGACCTGCAGCCTCAGCAGGCGATCCTCCATTTACCTGAAAAGGTTCATGTTTTTTAGTTTTGTCGCATTCCATTCAATTTAAATTTCGTAAAACCTTTCTCTATAACACCACTGGAAGTACTCATGGTAGAGGAATTCTCAGAGTGCGAATGCAAATGGAAGAGAAAGAGAAGTACAAATTTATGCAAATCTCTATCTCTACCTCCCAGTGTTATTGCCGCATGCATTCTCTTTACAGAAACGTTTTCTATGGTTATCCATAAGTTTAACTTTCCACGATAAGCTGAACAAGTTGGCAATTGAAATAATTTTAGTACATCACATTGGTGATAGTAGTTTCAAAGTTTGTTCAGTTTCCTAGGATTTTTTAATCTTTGTCTTGAAAGAGAAATAATGTCAAACTTGATGAAGTCTATTGAATCGACAATGGCTCGTTTGGCAGCGGGCTTGAATGGTGAGTCTTTCGCTTCTGCGATGGCATCTATTTTTAAGAGGCTGGACGAGCATCGTACTTGTCACGAGGCTCTGCTTGAACCCACGAAGTCTCTAGCGACGTGCACTGAAAAATCTCATATTCAAAACATTCATTCACTCTATTGTCTACTGAGGATAGAATATAATGTAAGATAAGAGGAATGAATTTTGATTTATTGCGTGTTCATAATGGTGTGGAACTGAATACATGATGGAATCATACTGAAAAATTATCCCATTATAAGCAATACTTTCCGGACATCAGAAACACCCTAAATCATCTCTAGAACTCTAGATGATATGCACCATTGCTAATTATAGCTCTGATTCGATTAGACTCTTGAGTTTAGGCACTGGAAAGAGATGAGAAGACAAAATGCAAAGAAGAGAGAGTGAAGCGGAGATGAGAAAAAACGAGGAAGAAAATACGTCGAACCTCGAGACGTCGGCCTCGATTCCCAGCATTCTCCTGATGGCAGCATCGGAAATAATTAATGGACCTCGACCCAATCGGAGACGATCAGACCGCGGGGGTGGGGCCTTCTCTATAAATACGTTTGTAATTCATCGCTGTTATTTTCATTGCGTCTCATACTCGTGGCCAACAACTCATTTGTCCTATCCCAAAGATTTTCGGTTCATGTTTTCGACGAATCATCGCTTAAATCACTGGCGATTTAAAACTAGGTCAACCGAAAATCACAAAGACGCGGTATAGACACCGCACAATGATCCTTGGAAGAGAGAATTCACGACATTGTTTTCCGCTCTCGCTCCATTTCGTTCCGGATGGCTTACACTTAAAAGGGAAAAGAAGAATTTTCAAATATAGATTTGCATTGAGCCTTTTCATCTCCCCTAGTCAAATGGCCAGGCAAATGCGAGTATTTCTAATAAAGTCGGATGCAGCCACGAGTCATCACTGGATGTGATTCAATTCATACAGTGATCCTAAACTCACCTTTAGAAAGTAAAATTTTCACATGCCCTTGCCCGGTGAAGTGCAGTCGTCTGGCAATAAAAGATACTCAAGCTAAAGGACTTAAATTATACTTTAGCAGTGAGGACTGTCGTCGACAGGCGGTCTCTGTTCTACAGGGTTTTTTTAAATGAGGGCATAGTACAAACGGTTTTACAGTAGTGCTACGGGACTTAAATGAACCAGCCTATCTATGCTAATAATAATAATAATAATAATAATAATAATAACTTTAGAAAAAAATATGATAAGTGCAAGTCAATATCTTGGTTTGAGTTTCAAGTCCTAATTGGCAGATCAACGAATCAATTACCTCTTGCGTCAGTTGTTTTTTAAATGCTTCACACTTGAATTAATTTGCAAACGTGACTATATAATACTGGACCGAACGGAATGTCATTACTACTGAAACATCGCCTTTCTCTTTTTCTCTTGTACGATAAGAGATCAGAAGGGAACGCCGATTCAGTAGGAGCAATTCATCGATAGTAGTTAGAGATAGGGCCTGAAAAGAGAGCGCGCGACTGAACAAACGCAGCAGAAACGACCGGAATGTCAAGTAGTAGAAAGAATCCGTACATGTCAGACAAATTAACAAAGCCCCGTACGAGAAGTTTGTTTTGTTTTTTTCCTTCCTTAAAGAGAGATTAACCTTGTACATGTGCCTGGCCACAACCGGCACTACTTCCCTGATTCTAACTTCACAGGCCGAACTAAACGTTCGGACTATTATTATTATTATGGATAGGCAGGGACATCTAAGTCCCATAGCACTGACGTTTCAAAAACCTATTGCACTGTACCTTTTTTCAAAATCCCCGCGAAATCGAGGGCGTTTGACATAAGTCCTCGCCGCAAGATTTCGACGGGTAAGAGCCTGTGAAAATTTTTACTTTGCTAAGGAGGGTTCAGAAGAACTGTATAAACCATTATCACGCCTGGACGTTTGGACAGGGGAGAGGAAAACTGCAGAAAATCTGCTCCCGAGTACAGCAGGTGTTCCGCCTGTCAAGTTCGGGTGTAGACAGACATACATCCTCGGCGTCAAACCTCCCGCTTGACATTAGTTAAACGTCGTGAAAACATGAACTAAGCGTTTGAGACTGAGAATTAAATATTCTAAATCGAACAATTTCAAACACAGGCATTTAATATTGTACATATTCAAAGTTTCCAAAATTAGACAATCTCCAAATGAAGAAAATTTATTAATGTACGAGAAAAATAATTCAAATTGAACATTTTCAAAATAAGTTTATATAAAATTGAAACATTTCAAATTGAAGAATTTTACATCTAAGGCAAACAAAGTTGGACAGATTGAAAGAAGCACTAAAAATTGTTCAAGTATTAAGAATCTCAGTTTGAAAGTGTACAAATTTGAACTATTGGAATTGTCTCAATTATAAATTTTCAATCTCAAATTAGTCAATTTTGTACGAATTTAAAATTATTTAACTAATGAGGCTTTTAATTGCAAATTCTATAATTTCGAACAATTGACACTTTAAACCAGATAGTATTTAATGTTTCTATTACTGATTGTGCCACTTGAAGCACTTTTAAATTGAAGTTGTCTAATTCTTGAAATTTCAGTATTAGTCCCTTCAATTTATATAGTGAATTTATAACAGTTCATGTATTAAAAGACTTTAATTTTTAAATTGCACAATTTTTAATGATTTGAATTTGAACAAAACAATGTTGAATTTTCCAACCTACAAATGGTTCTAATTGTATTGAAATGGAAATAATATTAACACTTAGACCTCAGCAATTTCTTTCCGAGAAGCGATTAATTGAAATAATAATAATTAAGGTATAAGGCTTTTATTTCTAATTCTGCAATATTGAACGATCTGAATTTGAAACTAAGCAATTTCGAATCTTTCAGTCTAAAATTATTCTACACTTTCAATTCAAAGTATTTTAAACGCTTTTTTCTTATTACTCAATATTGAAGACTTTAAACTTAAAATTGCGCAACTATTAAGGCCTTCAATTTGAAACAAATTTGCAGAATCGTAAAGGAATAAAATTCAAAATCTTCAGGATCCAATTCATTTGATATAAAAAGCTTTCAAACTTAAAATAGCTCAACTATTATAGGGTGTTCAATTTAAAAGGTCCCAATTTTTAATAAACTTGAATTTGAAACTATTGAATTTTACAGGATTCAAATTACGATTATTTTAACTATTAATGACTGTCCTTGGTGTTTAGTGACGTATAACTTAAAAATGCTTCTACTACTATAAAAGTCAACATTATGATTTTCTGAATCTTTCACGAAAATTTATTCCGTTCCAATCCAAATTAATTTGAACCCTAACCAAAAATAATTCCGATTCAATCCGTCCTGTATCAATTATTCAGTATAATTTTTGAGTATGAGAACGGATTCAGACGGAATTAAAACTTTGTTCGCATGTAGTGCGGAATAATTCGGAATGAGAGCGGATTCAGACGGAATGAGAATTTCGTTAAAAATAATGCGGAAACATTTGAAGCGTCAAGAGATTCCGAAGGAATGTAAATTTTGTTCATAATGAAGTGGAATTATACAGAATGATGTTTTGGAATCACATGGGATCAGGAGGGATTTTTATGGGATTTTAAAGATATCAAATGATTTCACGCAATCTCAAAGAATTTTACGGAATTCCAACGGTTTTTAAGAGAATTCAAAATGTTTCAAAAGAAGTCACGAGATTTTAAAAAATTTTCAAATATTTTAAGGGATTTCAACAGATTCGGAAAGATTCCCACGGATTTTACAGATTTTAATGAATTTTAAAGAGATTTCAACAATTTAAAGGGATTTTCGTGATACTTTAAGACATTTTACGGAATTTCAAGGATTTTATCCGATTTTCAGAGATTTTAAGGGAATTTAAAGAATTATAAGGGATTTTTTAGGGATTTTAAAAACTTCGAACAATTTAAAGGATTTCAAAAGATTTCACGGAATTTCAAATAATTTAAAAGGATTCCGAGGCATATTAAGAAATTTCCAAATATTTCAAAAGAAGTCATAGGATTTCAAAGTATTTCAATAGATATCGAAGCCTTTTCACAAATTTTGAAGGATGTCGGGGGATTTTAATTGGATTTCGAAGATTTGAAGGAATTTGAAGGGATTTGAAGGAATTTCATAAGATTTCAAAGGATTTCACGGGATTTTAACGGATTTTAAGAAATTTAAAGCGGGTTCGACAATTTCACGGGATTTCGAAGGATTTTAAGAGATTTCAAAATTTCCGAAATATATCCACGGATTCTAGAGGAATTCGTAAGATTTCAAAAGATTTAACAGAATTTCAAAGGAATGCCAAATATTATAAAGGATTTTAAGGGATTTCGAGGAACTTTAAAGTCTTATAAAAGATTTAAATAAATTTTCAAACATTTCTAAGGATTTCAAGAGATTCAGAAAGATTCGCACAGACTTTAAAGATTTCAAGGGATCTCGTTCACAGAAGAAATTGGGATTCGTTAAAGTTGCGGCTTGAATAAATAAATAAATTAATTATAAAAAATAATAAAAAATAAATAATATAAATGAATAAATAAGCCTGTGTAGACTCAAAAGGGTTTCTTTGGAGAAAACCTGAACACCTGGAGGTCAAACTGAAGTCTCCTCTGAACAAATTCATCGTTTTGGGTTCCCTTTCAACAAGAAGGGTTCCTTTTTGTTGCAGCTCCCTTGGAATCAAAAATTGGTTCTAATAGAAATCCCAGTTTTACCTGTGTAATACTACAAAATATTTCACGGAATTTGAAGGATGTTAAGGGATATTAAAGGATTATAAGGGGTTTTTATGGTATTTTGAAGATTTCAAAGGATTTCAAGGATTTCAAAAGAATTCACGAAATTTCATATAATTTTAAGGGATTCCAAGGTATTTTTAGAGGTTTCGAAATATTTCACAAGAAGTCATGGGATTTTAAAGTAATTTGAAGGATTTCAATAGATTTTCATATAATTTGAGGGATTTCAACTTATTCGGAAAGATTCCCACGGATTTTACAGATTTCAATGAATTTTCAAGGGATCTCGTAATATTTCGAAACATTTCACGGAATTTCAATGATTTTAACCGATTTTTTGAGATTTCAAGGGATTTCTATAGGATACTGAAAATTTTGAGTGATTTAGAGGATTTCAGCAGATTTCACAGAAACTCGAAGAATTTTAAGCGATTCCAAGGGATTTTAAGAGTTTTTCAAATATTTAAAAAAATAAGTCAAGGAATTCCAAGGATTTGAACCGATTTTAGAGATTTTAAGGGATTTTAACGGATTATAAGGAATTTTTACAGGATTTTGAAGATTTCAAGCGATTTAAAAGATTTCAGCACATTTCCCGGAATCTCAAAGAATTTTTAGGGATTCCAAGGAATTTTAAGAGGGTTTAAAATATTTCAAAGAAGAAGTCACGGAATTTCAAGGATCTTAACCGAATTTTAAAGTTTTTAAGGGATTTTGAAGGATTATAAGGAATTTTTACAGTATTTTGAAGATTTCAAACGATCTGAAGAATTTCAGCTGATTTCACGGAATCTCAAAGAATTTTAAGAGTTTCCAAGGGATTTAAAGAGGTTTGCAAATATTTCAAAAAAATTCACGGGGTTTCAAAGAATTTCAAGAGACAACGAAGTATTTTCACGAATTTTGAAGGATATAAGGGATTTTAATTGGATTTCGAATACTTGAAGGGATTTGTAGGAATTTGATAAGATTTCAAAAGATTTCACGGGATTTCAAGGAATCTTAACGGATTTCAAAGGAAAAAAAAGAATTCGGAACTATATCCACGGATTTAAGAGGATTTCGTCCGATATCACGGAATTTCATAGGATTTCAAGGGATTTTCAGAAAACTTAATTGTTTTAAAGATATTACAAGAGATTATGTACGTATTCGATATTTATGGAATTCAAAGGATTTCAAGCAATTTTCACATGATTTAAACAATTTTAAAGGCTTTACAACATTTTCAAAAGAATTCACAGTATGTGAAAGGATACCACCTTGATCAAAACGTTTTAGGACTCGTCACCGTGTGGCGCTCTCGTTCAGCCGATTTCAATTCTTCTTTTTTTGTTGTGTTGGTAGAAGT
>JAUMHM010000002.1:2439417-2454086 GCA_032362435.1 Melikaiella ostensackeni | reverse complement strand
TACCGCAAACCGATTATAAAAAATGTTTCGAGGATTGGATCAAGCGCTGGCATAAGTGCATTGCAGTCGATGGGGAGCACTTTAAAGGGGACAATATGGATTATGATGAATAAACTTGTATTTTTGAATTTAAAAATAAAGTCCTAAAACTTTTTGATCAAGGTGGTATTACGTAGTTAATGGAAGCGCCCTTATGCTTCCTCATACATTTATTTTTTCGTCTGTTTAAAAAAAAAACAACGCGACAGTCAGATGTTAGGATATTGATGTTGGGCTACGGTAGGTTTCTTGATTTACTAGATTGGATCATTTTGATATTAAATCGAAGATTGGATTGAGCAGCAGCACATTTTAGATCTCACAGTTTACTGTGTTAACGTTTATCGAAGATGATTACATATAAATCTGTCTTGTGTCGTAGTTCAGGACGCATATGTATCATTTTTTTATAATGCTAGTTCAGTAAGTATACCTCGACTACCAGCAAATGGTCCGTCTTAGGAACCCGGTTTCTTAAGACGGGTCCCTTTTAAAAACTATAAAAATCATATCATTTAATACTTGATATTGATCAATTTTATTCTCAGTGTATCGTTTAAATGTTAATGTATCTTAATGATACATTATGTATGCAAAATACATGATAAAACGTAGAATAAGCGTTAAATAAAGCCAATTATGAAATGAGTGTTATGAAAAGTAAAATGGAGTAGATACTTATAAAAAGTTGTAAACATATTTTTAAGAATTTCGTGTTGGTAATCTAAAAGCAGAAAGACGTTAGGTGAAGTTAGGAGAGGTTGTCTCTCACTAGTTTGAAATTTAAATTTCTGCTTTTGCCAGCTGTATCAAAATAAAATATGCTAAATAACAAAATAAGTAAAATATGTAAAATATGCTACGCTTTCACAGCACTAACCCGCTAACAGCCGAATTCACTAATAGCAGAACGCCTTCCCTTCATCTTAACCCGTTAATACCCGAACTGACATATTGCTCAAGTTACGTGCGCAACGAGAGACAGTATAGTAGTATGCCAAACGTTATGCAGCATAACCTCAAACCATACCTCGAATACGGCAAATAATCATGAGATAAATAGACACATCCCTGAAATCGTGAGCGCGCAGCTGGAAAGAGAAATTCGGCTATTAGCGGGATTTCCAGTTTCACAGATTCGGATATTGGCGGGTTTGCATTGTACCTACAGTTTCTAACTAAAACGAGTCCCGTCTTAGAAATCAGGCATCGTCTATGTTATTTCCACTATTTTTCAAACAACATAAAAATTAATAAGAAGCACGTAATCATTTGAAAGTTTAGAAAATTATCCATATGAAATAACAACTACTTACAGTTTTAAATCAGCACAAACTATTAAATTAGGACTTCTAAAAAAGACAAGGATTCGTAATCTAGAGTGCTAAAATGATTTTTACTTTCTGCTTTTGCTACTTTATTTGCGCTGTTAAAAAGCATCTGGTAACTAACTAGGAAGATACTGGGAACGATTACAAGTACGTATTTAATTAATATAATACCTTCATACGAAAATACGCAGAGGGACCCGTCTTAGGAGGGGACCCTTCTTAGACACCTTTCCCTTAGATGCTCAATTTCAAAAAAGGGATTGATGGAGCGTATTAGTCTCGGGTCGCATTCCAGCCGAGAATGTGGGATGTATCCACCATGCCACTGATAATCCATCCATTGGAATGCATACCCCGTACACTTTGGCGAATATTCTACCTTCTTCGCGCATCCTACCTCTTGGTGCCTGTCGCGTCGCGAGTGCACATATGCATGCATACCTGTACGCGAGGGGAAAGAGGAGGTTGTTTCGGAGGAGGGCTAAAGGAGAAGGTTATTTTTAGACCGGTCCAGGCCTATTTTTAGAGGTGGCTTTCACGGTGCCCACCAAGCTTAACCCTGACTTACGTTCCACGTGCAGGACGCAATAGTCTCGTGTAAACCCGATTAGAAGTATGCTTTCGGATACCGCATGATGATGTGCTAAAAGTGAGCTTAATACCGCCAACTTATCATAATTCGTTGATTCCTTCCAAGTCCCTATCTGAAATTCCACAAATCCGCAAGGTATTTGGAATTAGATCATGTCTATTCTCAGACACTATGCACTTTTAGGCATACAGTACAAAATATCAAAAAATTAAGAATAGCTAGAGGGGAACTTTTTTCACAGGTTTAGATTAAAAACATTTTGATTTTGTCTGACAGGTCAAAAAATGACATTTCATCGGCAAAAAACTATTTCACTTCCCTAGTCGACAGCATAACATCAAAAATTCAATTATAGAATGATGTTTAGAATAGTGCAGTCTGGTTGTTGACGTTGAAGTATTTAGTGAAAGAGCAGATGCCGGGCTTGGTGTCGAAATTTAGATTTAAATACGGTGACGCAATTTCACGTTACTATTTATGGATCCCTCTGCACGTCAATTCAAACTAGTGTACAGTAGGGTGGGTCGAAAAAATAAAGTTATAGAATTCGAAATGAGAACTATATGGAAAAGTAGTAATTAGGACCGTGGAAAAGTATAATTAATTTGATGCCGATTAAAAAACTTCAACTTGCGCATTAGCAAAATGTGGATCAATCAATTCTTATCTTCATAATTTTGATATTTTCGTGTGTGTCAATTTTTGATAACCTTTTTGGAAGTCTTAAACATCTTTTCAAATCTTTACAGTCTTTCAATTAGCATTCTCTAGGCGATAATTTATGTTTAATGGACCCCTGCTCGTATGTCCAAAATTGCGATATCGTAGAAAATAGAAGCAAGGATCTGGATATATGAATTTATAGGTAGTATAAGAGATGTAAAATATGAAAAAATGTAATCTGTAAATGGTTGTAAATAGTAAGAATAAGATAGAATAAAATATGTATACGGTGGTAATATTGTAAGAAACGGAGGTCATGTGAATACCTAAAAAGACAAATTATGAATAAAGGAGAAACAAAGAAACTAATTTTAGACTTAGGCATGTGAAGTGTCAAATTGTGCAATTTTGAATTGTAACATTAGCAATTTTATAATTCCCGGTTACAAAATATACTCACTCTGTCAGTTCCCTGGCTGTATCGAGTAATGATAACTATTTTATTAAATATATGTACATATGTGTCGAAAAATTAATTTTACGATGGTGCATCAATAATATTCCAGTGTCGATCAACTATTATTGATGATGCTTCTTAGAAAAGGAAAATTTAATAATTTTAACGAATGGACACAGACTTATCAACATTACTGAACTTTGTTAAATGTTCAAAGCCTTCAAACGAACATAATTAACTCCAACAAAAAACCCAACCTAAATCAATCCAATTCATTATTAATCAACATGCTTGATTTCCACATGTGGACATTTCACGTCTCGCGTGATGAACTGAGAAGAGGGCTTTTCACCAGAGTCACTGTACATGTACCTTATAAACGAATAAAATTTATGCTTTTCTTTGCGAACGATTTCAGTCCACAAAATCTAGCTCCATAAATTCGAACTAGTGAAATATTTTCTAATTGACTGTTTGAGTGTTTGAATAATGAAATAGTAATATTTCAGCTTTTCACTAATGGAATAGTAAAACAATCTGAAATTTATTTTACTAATGTCAATTAGTGAAAATACTAATTAATTCATGAGCGATTCCAGTTACTAATCAATTATTTAACTCTTCTTCTTGATTGTCTTTGATATAAAATGGCGGACGTGAAGTAAATGACTTAACGTATGTCAGATGTGCTGTTCTGTTTTATCGAATTTCGTGGTGTTTTTATGAGAACATACGTACATCAAAGGGATATGATAAAATGGGTTAACTGTGTAAATAATTCTAATATATTCAGTTTAAAGCAATAATTTGTAAATACGTTATGTTGGTGGAGATGACGCAGACTTTTTACAAGTTTCACAATATTGCCTTCTTATTGTTTCAAAAAAGATGAAAATGTTACATAATCGCGTTATTTTATTATACTTTTTTATTTGTCACGTTTCACATTTGTATGACCTTATTATTTTAATTAATAAATACCGCTCCAGAATAAATTCATATATTTTCAATAGGCAATTAATAGTAATTAGTGAATTTCACTAATTTAGATCTAGAAAGAGCATGAAGATTCGTCTTTCAAGTGAGACATTCCATATGCAATAGTACCAAGAGAAATTGTTATTTTTCAAATTAAATACCTGTATACTATTTTCAGAAATGAGATAAGGCATACTTTTATTATAGCGATCTTTTAGCAAGGGATTTACTGCATCTCTTCAAACACCAGATCCTATATTAAAATCTTCAACTTTTATCTAAAGAAGGAATTTTGATTACTCACTGAATTTAATTATAACTTAACTTGATGAATACATTTTATGAAAATTATCATCTTCTTACTGAAATGAAAAAACTTCGTCATAATATGATGTTTGTACAGTTGATAGTTCTCTAGTCAATTTCCTTCTTTGCTCATTTTGAAATACAAATCTCTCATTCTCTAGACGTTTCTTCGAGGTTACTTAAATACCATATTATTTTTGGAAGTTTCAATATTGACAATGTTTTAAAATTACGAGTATGATTCTCAAAGTGGGTTTATTCAGATTTGAAGTTAGTCATCTTCTTGATGTAGAAAATTGTCTTTTTAAAAATGAAAGATGCGTTTATTTCTTCCCGAATTTTGAAATGCTTTATACTTCAAATTTCAGCAAATAAAGCAAATTGTACATATCGTATAATTTCTTCAAAATGTGTATGGCGGTCTGTATATATAGTAGATGACTGGATAATCATTAATTAGAAATACTAATGTATGTAAAATGACTGATTTAATGAAATTACCCAGGCGGAAAAATTATACATAGTGGAAAAAAATTATGTATCATTTTTTCCGCTATGCATAATTTTTCCGTCTGGGTAATGATTAAGATACTATACGCGTTAATACATTAAAATCAAAATTACTTATCTTATGTATATTTGTGTTCGTCCATATGAAAAGGGTCCTCATGGATGGTTCCACTTTAAGAGATATTTGCATTTTTCTAACTCAGGGTCAAAATTATCATCTTCAGAATTGAGTGGGTTATGACAGGACCTAATGTGTTAAATCTCTTGGCACTATACTAATGTCCCGGGAGCAATCGGAAGTGGGTATATTTCATGTTCGATGAAAAGATATAACACCTGCGCTTATGGCGCAAGTCAAGATTAGATGCGTTTTTCTCGAAAATCATTTTTTGGAAGTTCCACCTTCAAAAAGGCCCTGGCGACTTGTTTTTCTTTACCCAGAGGGTTCGTCTTTTGAGCTTAAAATGTCGAAAGTTTATCCGGCCATATGTCCCTATATCACTGTTAGAAATTTCTTCAAATTACACTCACGTTTTCAAATACAAACATAACTGAACGTGATTGAAAATTCAAACAGATATTTCTAAAGGATCAAAAGGGCCGTTTTCATACGGACGTAGACATTTTTGCTTTCAAATCATAATAATTAATACGAGTATGTACTGTAGATTGCACTGTATACTGTAGGAAGGGCCCCTATATATTTATTCTGCTGTTAAAAAAATTGGTGAATTAATCTTATGAGTTTCACATATTTAGTTTTTAATATCTTTCTCGTCATATGAGATAGACGTCAAGTGTATGTGTATGGCAAGTGTACTTATAAAGCATTAACAAAGAACATTCCTTTTACTTCTTTCTTCACTCTAAAAAAAGCATAGTCATGAGCGATATTAAAAATTTTGAAAATATTCTAAATCATGGCCGTTAGCTAATATTTTTGAAGAATTATTTTTTTTTACAATTTTTAACGCAATCAATCAAATTACTTCAGATACTAAAATTATTGATTTATATTAATTGATGAGTTATGCAAACCGACATTTTTCGAAATTTAGAAATGCAGTCAAATTACTCAAATTTTCAATCAATTATATACCTTTCTGATATTTTTCCACACAAAACTTCTAATTTTGACATTCTCATTCATGAGAGTGTGATGGAATCGTCCAAATTTTCGACCTCCAGTTTTTAATGGATCATTATGTTTCGCCACTCGCAGAGTTCGAAAATGATTTAGAAAATGTCAGTGCCTGTCTGTATGTATGTTTCGTCTGTCTGTTTGAAGTTAGAGAATGTTCAAAATTTTAGACAATTTTTTTTGAGTTTCATAAATTTTCATCACAGTTTTTAGTAGATGACGAAAAGACTGGTAAATTATCTGCATGACATTTTTAAACTCATAGAAAATTGAAAAAGTTTGCTTTTCGAAATTTTAAAAATTTTCCAAAAATAGAAAAAATCTACTTCTCTGATAGATTAAGAAGATCCAATTGATAATTTTACTAGATATAAAATATACTTCGAAATAATCCTAATAAAATTTTTTTATTAGAACAAAATTAAAAAAGTTTGATCATTTTCAAAATTATGATTTTTTTTTTGTAACAGATCCATACGTTATAATTATAATTTTTAGTAGATGTCTACAAGAATAACAAATGACTGTAATTACATTTTTCGAATGGACACACATTTAAAAAGTTCTAAATATTAATAATCAATTAGATTATATCAGGATCCTTTTAAAATACAGTGCAATAATTTTCAATACTTTTTTTAATTCTTTGACTTTTTGCTTCCAAATTAAATATCCGTAAAAATCCTGAAACATATCTACAATCGGAAAATATAATATATTCCAGAAGTTAGTCATATAATTCGAAAAAAATTTGAAATATTTACGACTTTGACAATATATTCTTCAAAAATTGATGGATAATTATCGCTTTTATCTTATTTTGAGAACTTAATAGCATCATTTGTTTTTTTAAAGTTAAGGAAACCTCTATATATAACGAAAACAAGATATTGAAATAATATTGCTAGATTTAGTGTGAAATTATACCTCGGTCCGAAGCTGTTTATTTCGATCATGACGAAAAAGTATAAACAAGATGACGTTATTATATTTGGTATCATAAGTTTCAGACGTTTATAATTCAAAATATTCGAAATATCAGACAAACGTGTTATTTGATTTCCATAAAAATTATTGCACGCATATTTGTTTGTCAACACTATATCGAGAAACATATCTATTTCTCATAATCAATTTTATTTTGTCTATATCGTTTTTTTATTCAAACAGAATCATTTGTATAACCCAATTGTAGAGCATGAAGTGCGAGTGTCGCAATGAAAATGTAGTCGTCAGAGCTACATGTGCTTTAAGACCTTCCTTCAAAGTCAAATTGAAAAAAATGTTCAGTTCCGCTTTAGGACTGTAGTTCATTTAGGTTTCGAGTCACGGTTTCAGATTTAGGTTACAATATTTATGACATTTGAAGTGAAATCAAAACACATGCAAATACACAGAAAAAACGTTGGCTTATTTTGAGCCAAATATTCGGCTTTTTTTGAGACGCAGCAAAATCTTGCCAAAAAGGTTTTAAATTGAGATTTTGCAAGAAAGTCTCAAATTAAGTCTGATTATCGCCCTAAATTGAGACTGATTTCTGTCTTAAAGTGGGACCTACATTAAAAACAATAGACAAATTGTCAATGTCAGTTGTGAGCTAATGTTGTAACATAAAGTCTTGTGTATTTTTATCTTAAGATAAAAACTTGAAAAATAAAATCTTATCACCTACAAGTGAGAAGTAACAATCATTCCTTCCAAATTTGAAGCTCAGGTTACACTTTACTTGAAGCGTCAAAATATGATTATGAACTGTCATAACAAAAACAATGGACAATTTACATTGCAGTCTGAATTTAAAACTTTTCAGAAAATTTAGGACTCAAAATAAGATCTTCAAAACTAGAAACGCAGCAAAAATAATTTCAGCTTTTTTCTGTGTATAACGAAAGAAAATGAGCGCAAAGCGCGAGAGTGTATCAACGCACCCTAGGCGCCCTCAATCTTGGCGCCAGGCGCTGTGCGCCCAGCACGCAATGAGAATTTGCCCGCCTTTCGCGGGCATATTGTTTTAGTGTTGACAATACTGACCAAATACTAGTTTAAAATAAAAATATCTAAAAAATCATTTGTACATAAACTTTAATTTATTTTAAATTAAGGTGTATGCTAACGCACTTTCGATATTCACTCTGAGTACACTTGAATTCATTTGAAATGAAACTTGAATTCACTTTAAATTGAGTTAATTTTGAATAATGTTGAATTCACGTCAATTAACTAACAATTAACTTAAATTCACTTGAACTCAGTTTAATCTACCTACATTCATTTTGAGGTCAATTATATTATATTACATTATTTCTCTCATGAAAAGTTGATAGAGTTTATTGAATTACTGTTAATAAAAAATTTTATTTTAATGCAAATTCTTGCGTAAAGAAACAATTGAAGTTGCAATATTTGTTTCGAATATTTTCTCTTAGTAAAAAGAGAACCTCAAACAAGTTTGCCTGGGAAGCAATATGCAAATGTCAGGCAGTGAAGTATAAAAAAAAGAGTTGAAAAAATGCACAATGACGTCAGGGCAGAGTTATCGAAATACTCGAGCCTGAGACCAGGTCTTATCTTCTCGAAATGCACTGACACTTTGATGCAGTGCCAGTAAGAGTTAGTATAGGTGCAGCCGTGCAGGCGGCATGAGTGGCGTAATTATATGTGCACCACAGCACAAGTACTGAGCACTGAGCAGAAAGCTTCCCTCGACACGGCATTGTAGATACGACTACTTGTACAATTGTACGATTATTTGAAGCGACTTCCTACATGGACATGAGTAGTTTCCATTGCACTGAGCCTGTTTCCGTTAACGTTGAGTGTACACTGCAGTGTACAGAATACAGAGATATGCACAATGTTGAAAATTTCTGTTGAAAATTCACATTAAATGTATTAGTAGTTTATTTCCGAGACATAAGGTAACGTTCCAATACATGATATTGTAGTTTTCAAATGCTGGTATTGTAATATTGCCCTAAATGTAATGTAATGTTGCGGAAGAAAGTCTAAAAAAAATCGAAATTCGCACCAATACCGACATTGTAGTTTTGCCTTACACTCGTATTGTGAAAGTGTTGTAAAATCTGAAACATTTTTAACAGTGCATGTACGACATACCGTATGGACGCAGGCATCTTCTTGGAACACTTACGTTCATAGTTATTTCAGATTGGGCACCTCGGTACTGCCCAGGAAACTGAGGTCAACGCTTCCCACACCGAAGTCATCGATTGAGGGTGCCAGGATGGTGACGCACCGGAAATCCACGGAACCGGACATTAATCCAATTTTGGAATCACTACATTTTTTCGTTGGGAAAGTGTCAAAGACGATGTTTCATTATTGTTCATGAATCTATAAATGGGCGATTTTCAGATAGATTTTAATTTGTATGTCCCTCGATGTTTATTTGATGTTCCTATAACATTTTTGACCTACTAAGGGGATCGCAGCACATATGGTGGCCTGCTTTATTAGTCCATGCAGATAAAGTACAAAAAAATTACAGACAGGTTTTACTTTTTGTAATTAAGTAGTCAGTTTTTAGCTTCTTCACGTGTCCCTCCCTACGGATTCACATACTTCAAATGTGACAGGAGCAGTAAAAAAATGTTTTCCAATATTGGCTTTGGGCACTTTTTTTGAAGAATATGATGCAGTTTGAGTTGCAATACTAACATACTAGAGATTATGGATATCAACTTAAAGAATCATGTTTATATGTCTGTCCCTCAGTTTGTCAACAACTCCGAAGCCTTTAGAATTATAACGAATTTGAGATGATAGTTGTTATGTGACCGATTATAATTATTAAAAAAAAAAGTTGTTATCAAATTTTGAAAATACGTAACGTTTTCAGAATCTTAAAATTGATTCAATTTTCGTAAGCCATCTGAGAATACGGAAAAAACTGTGGGTGGAACTTGAAATAACAACTACGAAGCATCCCGGAAAAAGAGGTTACAAACGCAAAATAGTTTTTTGTGAAAAAATTTTCCCATAAAATTTGTAGGATTAATTGAGCAAAGCTTTTCCCCAAAGCTGGCATTATTAAAAAAAATGATGTGAATTATATCACTTAAAAGATGAAACATAACAACTCCGAAGCCTTTTATTGGATGCGTTAGTCAAAAGTCGACAGCCGCATGGAAGAGATCGAAAACGTCTCTTTTGCGTCCGCAGATAGAAAAAATGTTTCAAAAGTGTTTTTTTTTTTAAAAAGACTTCTCGAATTTCTTTAGAAAGTATTTGCCGTAAGTAATTTGTTTACAAAGAATGGCCAGGAAAGAATTTTCAAAAAAAATTTAAGAATTAAAAAAACCAATAAATTTTCAAAAAAATTCCAATCAAATTCTGTACAAAATTTCAAATAAAATTTTAAAAAATCGAAATTTTTAAAAAATATACAGACAACTTTCGTACATTCAAAAACACTTTTTCTTAAAACCATTTCGACTCGCTAAGCCTGCTAAAATCAGTTTAAAACCTCTATAATGATATACAGTAAACCGGGGCTAAGCGGCGCATGTGGGGAAAGCGACGCACCTTTAATTCTGCATTTTTGAATGCTATATTTGATTCTTCAAGGTAAAAAATATAAAGGCTTGCAACTAAAAATTGTAAAACTTCCATTGAAAAACGTAGAAGAAGCATTATCGCGTTTTAAATATAGAACTAAGTGTGCACCGCTTTCTTCACAAATGCGCGGCTTAGCCCCGGTTTATGATTATTTAAGTCAAATAATAATTTAGACACATTTTTAAGAACTTCAATTCACTCGCATTACGGAAACCAAAATTTAAATCTATTTGAAAATGGCCCATGTATGAACTAATATGAGTGGAAAAAAATAGAGGTCTGAACTTTAATTTTATGCATAATAAAGCTTTATTTACGTACTTTTGAGCATGTTAAAACAAGATAATGCAATGTTATTCTATTTTGAGGAAAACCTCAAGAAAAAGTTCTAACGCTCTTATTGATAAGAAGGGTTTGTGCTGGAAACTAATTAGATACCTACAATTTTAGATAAAACATTGTAGTTTCAGAGTTTACCGCTTAGAAATTTTAAACGCAAGGACATTTCAATAAAAAAACGCTGCGAAAGCTAAAAATTATGTTAGAGACATATAAAAAAGGCTTCGGAGATGACCCATTTGAAGCTCCCACATACATTCAACCAATAGAACCGGTTACACGATTTTTTTCTGTTATTACTTAGTGGCATAATTATCATTATGCAAATTTTCGACAACTGAATATGAATTGTGTCGAACAAAATAGCCGGGACGTTGAAAGGGTCCCTCTGAGTATAATGACCCATATTAATTACACATTGGGAACTAAGAATTCCAGGATGGCTGCAAAACTTCATTTCAAAATGCCCTGAGTTTCCACGACCAACAAAATTTCCTGATGACATCTAAGCCCTATTGCAGGCAAGAGTATATGATATTCGTGGCCACTCTACGAGTTTCAAACATACTTTTCAATTAAAAACTCTCAAACAGTAGTCTTTTCTTTTTAGAATTTTAATCTTCGCCTGCTGATTCCAGACCAAAAATGAATGAATTCTGAAGTTTCTGGTAGACTTTTCAATTTGGCCATCTTCAGAAACGTAAGTATAACTCATATTTTTAGTGTGCATGAAACATTTTCTAGTAATGTAAATAAAAGGTTGGAACTTACTGCAAAAATGGTTAACATATTACGCTAGCGCTATCGTGCATCAACATATATTATTTCAGCACGGTAAACTGGTCCCTTCCACTCTATTCTTTTTTATTCAAATAACAGCCCTATTTCTAATTATTTATAAATAGTAGAGTGCACCTTCTATCCAGAAAAGATTGAAAGTAATTCAAAATTCCTGTACCGAAAGCGAAAGTTAAAGTATAACGGTGAAACCGGAGCAGCAGCTCTAGTCACAAGAAGAAAGACCAGCTATTAATGAAAAAGCAGAAACTGAGAGTTCTTCTCTAATGACACTAAGTGCCGTAGTACCGTGTTTTGTTATTGTTCTAGAACTTTGCTTGCGATGATGAAATAAAATAAAACTCATTGCACTGGTGCGGTGCCAGAGTCTAAATTGTCTAAACTCTAAAGCGAGGTCTTACAAAACGTGATTCATCGACGATGATTCAGTTGTTCGGCCCCTCTGCATCCAGAAGTGGACCAACAGGAAGAATAATAACCACCAGGTGATGGACGCATAACGTGGAATTTCGAAAGCCAATCGAGATCATTGACCTCAGCCATAACACTGGACCGTTTCATCTCAAAAATCTTTATTCTTCATGCACTGATGCCACTTCTGTTATTCTGTTATTCTTTATTATTGGTAGATCTAAGACATTCTTGAATTCAACCTCTAATAGATACCTGCATCGTTTCAAAAATGTGAAACCAATTCAAAGCATATTACCTTGAAGTATATAGATTACATTCTTTAACGAACATAAATTGATACATTACAGTCAGTGTCACAAAAGCATCGTCGCAAAAAGTCGCTGAAAACTACACACTCGAAATATATAATTGAAAATAGTGAAAATCTCAATGTACAAGTTTTTCGTTCTTTCAATTTTTCATGAGAAATTGTTAAATAAATGTTTTGCTGATGCTCAACATTCATTAACGGCTGCTTCATAGAACATGAAATTGTTTAAACATTTTTTTCGCATTTCTCAACTAATAAATTAGATATGTTTGAAAAAACGAATGTTCAAACATAATATAAGAAGAATTGTGGCTTTCTGAACACGCAGCATTCCACAATAAATTCTTCTGTTTTAATCTATAACAATGATTAATTTCTAGTGTGTAGTTTTTGCCGACTTTTTGCGACGACGCTCTTGAGACGTTGACTGTATAATGTAGTTTATCACTTTAAAAATGGTTTCATTTTAAAGTGGACTGTACGTAGTAAACATCCTTAATCAGTTTATATATTTGCAAGTGATCATAGCTATTGGTTACAATAAACTTCATATTATTATTAAGTGAAGTGAAATTGAGAAAAGTTGTAAATTTATATTTTTGTTCTTCAAAGATAATTTTATGTTGAAGTTGGAATCTACTTCTTTCTCTCTAAATCTCAATCAGCGAAAAATTCGCTGTTTCCGCCACTGAAGGAAATTGTCAATGTGTATCAGCAGGGCTCCGCTGAATAGTTAAATTTTTAAGGTTTTCAATTTGAAATTCCTAGATGTGCAATGATGCTCTTTGAAATGTTTAATTTCATACGTCGATAGTTTTTTTCTTATTTATGAGTTTCGAATGTTTCATTATGCGGTGGTTTTCACTGTTTCAAACAGATGCAAATGGGTCGCTGAACCAATGAAGTAACAAGCAGACAAAAAATCTGTTAATGTTACAGAGGTCTTGCGTTAAAATAGTGACAGCATAGGTTTCTGTAGAGCTTAAAGAATTTTCTGTAATTCTTACAGAATTTCTAGGCAGCTTACAGATTTACGGCTACAGAAAATTCTGCAAGTCTCACATCATTTTCTAGAAAAATGTATGCTGCCACCTTCTGTAAGATTAGCAGACACTTTTTTTCGTGAAGGATTTTCACTGATGAACAGTGAAATCTCCCTGACTGAAATTTAGAAAGCATGAAGTTCGGAATTTTCATGAAAATAGGTCTCATTTACATTTTTTTTTCTATTTTCGATTACATTTCTTTGATAAATCATCTCCTTCATTTTTTTCTTCCTCTCAGTACATAGCATTCCTTCAGTTTTAGTTCTAGCTCTATTATACATGTAACATATATCCATCGATCAGTGCCTGTAATTATTTTCTTCTCACGAGTATACTCGCTTCCTTTAAGGTCTAATTAGTCCTACTCTCAAATCAGTGAGAAGAATGAGTTACAATAATCATTCAAATTTCTAAAATACATATAACATTATAGAGTTTGAAGATGAAGTCTATACATTGAATTCGGAAATTTACTTCCGATGTATTTGTTGTACAGTGTAATCAATATTTCAATCTCTTATTTTGTTTAAATTTAAATGAATGTTGGGTCAGATATTCTTGAATCTTGAATGCATGATTAGATAGATATGAAAAGGAAATTTTAACCTTGCAAGAGAATCGTGCTTATTTTGAGAAGGTGGGTGCAACATCATTAGTTATTTATTCTCGACGTTACTTGTGACGTTCCAATGTTTCATCCGGTTGGCATGCATCGTATCCGTGAACTTCACCCGGCTGAAAGTTATTACAATTATCTCTGAAGACTTGGAGGTGCAACTGCAAACTGCATTCTAGTCGAGTTATGAGCACATGAACGTGCACGGGCTCCGGTGTCACGCTTATATGGGCGATTCTACTGAAGGGACCCTTTTCAGTTCGACTTTTGTGGAAAATTTTTTTTTAGATTTTTAAATCTTTTTTCCTAAAATTAATTCATACGACCTTCGGAAGTGAGAAGGTGATTTGTACAGAATTGATTCTCAAAAATATCAATATTTTAGGGATAGTTTTGCACCGCTCAGTTCACAATGGGCCACACCCAGAAAAAGATTTGGTTGAATCAACAAAATTTTGGTTGATTCAACCCTAAAATATGGTTATTATATGGACAACAAAATATTTGGTTGACCCAAGAAAATTTTATGGTTAGTGAAATCTGCTTGATTA
>JAUMHM010000002.1:2366732-2377473 GCA_032362435.1 Melikaiella ostensackeni | reverse complement strand
TTAAAGTTATTGAAGTTTTGATATTTTGACTAATGTGAATTGATTCAATGATTCTTCTTTGAATGTATTATTTTCCCATTGATAAATTGATTTTTCCATTGATAAATTTGGTTTATATTCATTATTTCGGATTTTAAAGTTATTGAAGTTTTGATATTTTGACTAATGTGAATTGATTCAATGATTCTTCTTTGAATGTATTATTTTCCCATTGATAAATTGATTTTTCCATTGATAAATTTGGTTTATATTCATTATTTCGGATTTTAAAGTTATTGAAGTTTTGATATTTTGACTAATGTGAATTGATTCAATGATTCTTCTTTGAATGTATTATTTTCCCTAGCCCACACTTATGTCTTTCAGGAAGACTTTGGACATATGATAAGGTAACTATTAGATCAGTTTTTTTGTAATTATCTGACCATTTCTTTTTCTTTATGTCTGTAATAGAAGTGTTATAAATTCCATGAATACGTTCTTTAATTACATTCTCTATTATTAGCATTGGATAATTATTTAGTTGCAAGGTTATATCACTTGATTTAATGTACCGATCAACTGAACCTTCAATCAATCCAATCTTTTGACTAAACAGATGATGAAACTCATAATTTAAATAGCAACAGGACCAAGAAGGTTCTTCATGCTAATTTGTAATTACGTTGCCATTCGTCTATTTATGAATCTCAACATCTAAGAAATTAAAGGTGTTACTTTTGTCCGTTTTAAGGTAAATTAGATATATTCATCAATCATATTGATGACGTTCAAAAACTCTAAAATTTTATTAGTTGGAATTGTGTCATCTACATACCGTTTATAAAAAATCGGTTCGAAAGATAATTTTGATAAGGCTCTTTTTTCTACATCTTCCATAACCAAGTTTGAAACAATGGGAGGTGAAGGAGATCCCACTGGGCAACCTGACAACTGTTTGTTTAATTAGTTATTGAATGAAGAAACGTTATTATTTAAAACAGTTATAACGGCAATTAAATTTCATTTTTTGTTATTCCAGTTAAATTTTTATGTATATTTAATTTTTCTTCTATGTAATCCAAAGCTAAGTCAAGAGGAATGTTGTCAAACATTGAGACTACATCTAAAGATATGGTAGAATGAGTAAGAGGTATTAAAAGATTATTGATTTTTTGCTTTAAATACAAACTATTTTTCATGAACAACTCAGTGTTTCCTGAAATTTTCTTCAAAATGTTTGATTAGCATTTCGCTGAATTGCAAGTCGATGATCCAATCGTGGAAAAAATTTCCGGTTCAAACCTGGTTTGTGTATGTTAGGCCGCAACACTACTATGCGTTTTTAGTCTATAGTCAGCTAACTCGTTGATGTATCTTCTTTCTTCCCATCTTGAAACAATATCATTGCATTTATTTTCAATTTTTGGAAATAAATTAGTTTTCACAATCTTGTATGAATTATTATTTTTCTAAATGTTCTCTATAATGAAATTATAATCATTCTTATTGCTGCCGCCATAATATTATCTTTATCAGTTTTAACAAATAAGAAATCCTTATTCGTCTGAGACAAGGTTAAACTGAATATTTGACTGACAAACTGTTTTACTTAAAAATATTTGTTTGTCTGTTTACTTACTTTAGACGTTTGAGGACCATTCAGCTTCTCGTTTAAAGAAGAGCCTTACTTCTGATGATCGGCCCGGATATTGGATCACCTTTGTCTCTCATTTGCTTAAACCATTCTAACACAGCAGCATCAAACACCTTATTATCACTTTTTTTCGACGATTTCTTCTTCAAATATTCATAACTTTGAATTTTAATCCTTGACTCAGATTCGCGAGCTATCACATCCTTCTAAGTTTTCTTACAGATACCATATTTCTGTAAAATAAACTGTTCAGAGGCACCTGATTTCAATTTGACTGCAAGCTCATATTGCTCTTCGAACGTTGAACGCGTCCTTTTTGACATTCTTGTAACGTAAAACCAAAACCAACCGAAACACTGAAAACGAACTGAAGCGAACTGATGAAATTATCCGGTTGGGGTACTGCCCGCTTTGTGGTTACGATACTGCGTAATTGCACCGAGCTCACCACGCCTCTTTCCCTGCTCCTTGGACCCCTCGTCGACGAATGCAAGCCAGCCGAAATTCTAGAAATGTAGTAAATGGAGGCGCATTGAATCGAGAGTTGAGTGTGAATGTGTTTTCAACATATTTTATTGCTTTTTAATTTGAAATATTGAACGTGGGACCGAATGAATCTCCTGCAGAATGCAAATGGCACAATTTAAAATTAGAAAATCTAACATTTTGCGGATTCAAAGTAGTTTAAACTAAGCGTTTAAATTTTTCTTGATTTCATTTCAGTGTTTCGAAACGTTTGAAGCTTACTGCACTAGGATCTCGACATACTTCGCCTCGTCTTACTGCGTCCCTAGAATTCTGCCAGCTCGCACTCGATGACGAGGAAGTCCGGGGGACAGGGGGAGACGAGCGGCGACCTTGACGTAATCACGCAGTACCGTAGCGACAAAGCGGGCAGCCCGCAAATTCGCGTACATATTTCGCTTTTCTTAAATACACGCCACAAATACTCTTTTTATTGATTGGTCTTCATTATTAAATAAGATACATCCTTTATGATAACAAGAATCTACATTTGTACAAAATACAGTTAATTAATATTATGTATTCCTACTGGAAATGGTTGATACGGCCCTGACTGTTTTCATCGTAAATATTCTCAAAAAAGTCTCAAGGTCAAAGTAAGCAATGCTTGAGATCCGCGCTAACTCGAGAGTTGAGTGGAGTTTCAACTAGTGAAAACCGAGTGCAGCCCCGTGATCAGTCACAGGGTGTGTTCAGATACACTCCTACTCCTTTTTCATGATAATTCCGCCCTCATCATTCTAGATTATGGATGTTTTCTATTTCATTTTTGTAATGAGTGTGTCAAAATACATCAATGTACCAATCAACATCCATCATTCAATCCATTTCATTCCGAGATCTATATCCGAACCAATCGATTTCATTTGAAGCTAATCCGAGCTCGAACCAAAGATTCCTATCCGACTGAATCAGAACTATAATCCGAGGTCAGCCGAGATCGAGACGCTCTAGAAGGTCACCGAATGTTACCATAAATGACCGATAAGTTTCTATAAATCACCAAACATTTCCGGAATTTGAGATAATTTATAGTAACTTTCGGTAATGTTCGGTAATTTTTTCAAGCCAGCCTACTTTAAGGAAAGTTACCTTACGCCACCCGCACAGACTGAAAAGGATTGACGGGAGTAGTAGAGGGCAGTCTCATAACTTTTTTCCGATTAATGCTTTTTCGACACTGCGTGAAACTCCTTACACTATAGGCTCTGTTCGAATTGGTTTCGGATTGAAGTTAGTGTTGATTTACAGACTGAGAAGGATTGAAACGTTTTTCCGGATGAGCCCCAGATTCATTCAGATTGTGTACGCGGATTGAAAAGAATTGAAAGGTGTGTTCAGATTGGTTCTTATTGAAGTTGGTGTTGATGTACGAATTGAGAATGATTGCAACATCCTTCTGTGTGAGAAGCGGATATATGAGGATTGGGCGGACGGATTGAAGAAGATTTAATGGTTTTTGCGGTTTGACGTTGGATTCATTTGGATTGGGCGCCCTGTTTGAAAAGCAGTGAATAGTAGGTTGGGATTGGTTTCAGACTGAATCGAATTTAATGTGGTGTTGGCGAGCGGATTAAGAAGAATTGATTGAAAAGACTGTCTGGATAAGCCGAGGATGTATTCAGGTTGTGCGCTGGGATTGAAAAGAATTGAAAGGTGTGTTCGGATTGGTTCTTATTGATGTTAGTGTTGATGTACGGATTGAGAAGGATTGAAACTTCCTTCTGGGTAAGAGCTGGATACGTGCGGATTGGGCGGATGGATTGAAGAAGATTTAAAGGTTTTTTTCGGCTTGGTGTCGGATTCATTTCGATTGGACACCCTATTTGAAAAGGAATGAATGGTGAGTTGGGATTGGTTTCGGACTGAATCGCATTTAAAGTGGTGTTGGCGATCGGATTGAGAAGGATTGATTGAAAAGATTGTCTGGATAAGCCGCGGATGTATTCAGGTTGTACGCTGAGATTGAGAAGAATTGAAAGGTGTGTTCGGATTGGTTTTTATTGAAGTTGCTGTTGATGTACGGATTGAGAAGGATTGCAACATCCTTCTGGGTAAGAACTGGATACATGAGGTTTGGGCGGACGTACTGAAGAAGATTTAAAGGTTTTTTCGGCTTGGTGTCGGATTCATTTCGATTGGACGCCCTACTTGAAAAGTAATGAATGGTGAGTTGAGATTGGTTTCGAACTGAATCGCATTTGAAGTGGTATTGGCGATCGGATTGAGAAGGATTGATTGAAAAGATTGTCTGGATAAGCCGAGGATGTATTCAGGTTGTGCGCTGGGATTGAGAAGAATTGTACGGATTTGAATGTACGGATTGAGAAGGATTAAAACTTCCTTCTGGGTAAGAGCCGGATATATGCTGACTATGCGGACGGATTGAAAAAGATTTAGAGATTTTTTCAGCTTGGTGTCGGATTCATTTCGATTGGACGCCCTATTTGGAAAGGAATGAATGGTGTGTTGGGAGTGGTTTCGGACTGAATCGCATTTAAAGTGGTGTTGGCGGGCGGATTGAAAGGGATTGATTGAAAAGATTGTCCGGATAAGTCTCGGATTCATACAAGTTGTGCGCACAGATTGAGAAGAATTTAAAAGTGTGTTCTGATTGATTCTCATTGAGGTTGGTGTTGATGTACTGATTGAGAAGGATTAAAACGTCCTTCCGGGTAAGAGCCGGATATATGCTGACTATGCGGACAGATTGAAAAAGATTTAGAGATTTTTTCGGCTTAGTGTCGGATTCATTTCGACTGGACGCCCTATTTGGAAAAGAATGAATGGTGTGTTGGGAGTGGTTTCGGACTGAATCGCATTTAAAGTGGTGTTGGCGATCGGATTGAGAAGGATTGATTGAAAAGATTGTCTGGATAAGCCGCGGATGTATTCAGGTTGTGCGCTGGGATTGAGAAGAATTGAAAGGTGTGTTCGGATTGGTTCTTATTGAAGTTAGTGTTGATGTACTGATTCAGAAGGATTAAAACGTCCTTCCGGGTAAGAGCCGGATATATGCTGACTATGCGGATGGATTGAAAAAGATTTAGAGATTTTTTCGGCTTGGTGTCGAATTCATTTCGATTGGACGCCCTATTTGGAAAGGAATGAATGGTGTGTTGGAAGTGGTTTTGGACTAAATTGCATTTAAAGTAATGTTGGCGGGCGAATTGAGAAAGATGTATTGAAAAAGCTGTCCAGATAAGCCTCGGATTCATTTTAGTTGGGCATACGGATTGAGAAGAATTGAAAAGTGTGTTGGGATTCTTTCGGATTAGGCGCACGGTTTGAAAAGGATTGAAGGGTAGGTCTGGTTTCTGATTGATTCGCATTGAATTTGTCTCTTCCTCCATAAAAAATATATCTAATTCTTCAGGACAAGTCGCAGGAAAAGTTGAACTCAAAATAACTGAGGCTATAATCTATATTTCAAGGTAGAATCGCTTCACGTTCACGTAAGAAAAACTGTCTGAATCTCTTTATTATTCATAGATGATACATACTCATAATTTTTGTTTTAAATAAATTATTTACACACAGGTTATTTTAATCACTAGATGAAGTAAGCTGTTTCAAAAATCTAAATACCATAAGTACATGAAATGAAGTTATCAAAATAATGTAAGTGGTTTGTTGAGTCCTTTTACAAAAAGTATGTTCAAGTTTTGTTTAATTTTATAAGAATTACTTCCGGAGGTCCACTTTCTCAGTGACTGACACTTCTGCAGCTTCTGTCGTCTGCCATACTCAGCGTAGGAGAATTCTAAAAGACAATTTTTTAATTTTTAATATTAATTATAATTTCTAAATTATTATGTATCATAACTTATCAAAAGAATAACAATGAAAATGGAGTAATAATTCATTTTATGAGAAAAAATCTACTAACAACTCTTTCTAAAATGTCCTCGGCTGCGTTAACGATTGGCGGTCTTGCAGGTATGCCTTTTTTCGGTTCTTGTTCCATGTTGTGAAGCATCTTGTAGACGCTCGAATTCATCAGGTGGTCGAAATTCGGGAGTGCTGTCTTCTCAAATTTCTTGAAGTTGACTCTGAAATATTAGAAATAATATAATAATAATAATTGAGACCTAACAAAGTACAACTTGGCCAGAATAATCCAGTTGCGAAATATTTATTGACAGCATCAAAAATTTGTTATGTTGACTTTAATTAAAAATTTTGATTATTTAATTATATTATGGTTAAATTGAGTACAATATAGTTTCAATAAATTGACGTAGACTGCGCTTATATTTACCAACTAAACGATACAGATTAAATAAAGGGCATTAAATTGCAATTAATAAATTAGAAAGTACTTTAAGAAAATTTTAAATACATGAAAATAATTGAATTATTAAAAAAAAAGTGAAAATAAAATTACCCTAATGTCCTGCCACGTATTACTTCCGCTTGTGATGAGAGGACTTCCGCTATCATGTCGTCATTGAAGAAATCGTTGGGGCATCGCCACCTTCTACCATAAGTGAGCTCCAATTGCTTAGCCTGGGGCCAGAGATCTTGAGAACGCTTTCTCCCCTGTCTGTGCTGTGGATTAATTTCCAGAATTATGACGAGTCTTGCATGACATTATAGCCTTTCCTTTAATCTCAAATACCGGGTGGTTTTATTGTCAACGTGCAGACCCACTAGTATCTAATTAAAGTACCATAAAGTACAGCGATTTTTACATTTAGGAAGTGCGAGGAGTTGACAACTCGACCGATCGGGTGTACACTTACTTCTGACCTCAAGACACTTCAAGATATTTCAATAACTTCAGAAGATGTTACTGACTTCAGGAAATTTCAAGAGAATTCCAGTGATTCCAAGTGACTTCATGTGAATTCGTGTGACTTTATGTGAATTAATATGACTTTACGTGACTTCATGTGAACTCAAATGACTTCAGATATTTCAAGAGACTTCAAGTGACTTCAGGAGAACTCAAGAGACTTTGGGAGAATTCAAGTAACTTCAAATGAATTCAATTCATTTCAAGTGACTTCATGTGAATTCATATGACTTCATGTGACTGCATGTGAATTCAAATGACTTCAGATATTTCAGCATATTACAAATGACTTCAGGAGAATTCCAGAGACTTTGATCATTCAAGTGATATCAAATGAAATCAAGTGATTTCAAGTGACTTCGTGTGAATTCATGTGACTTCGTGTGACTTCGTGTGACTTCATGTGAATTCAAATGACTTAAGATATTTCAGGAGATTACAATTGATTTGAGAAGAATTTAAGAGGCTTAAGGAGAATTCAAGTAACTTCAAATAGATTCAAGTGATTTCAAGTGACTTCTTGTGAATTCATGAGACTTCATGTGACTTCATGATAATTCATGTGACTTCACGTGACTGCATGCGAATTGAAATGACTTCAGATATTTCAGGAAATTACAATTGATTTGAGGAGAATTCAAGAGGCTTAAGGAGAATTCAAGTAACTTCAAATAGATTCAAGTGATTTCAAGTGACTTCATGTGAATTCATGTGATTTCAAGTGACTCTAGATATTTTAAGAGACTTTAGTGACTTCTGGAGATTTCAAAAGGTTTCAAAAAATTGAGGATTCGCTGAGATTTCACGAACTTTACGAGATTTCACTTACTCTACGAGGCTTCATTAGTTTAACGAAATGTTTATTCGTCTCACTACTCACCGAGGGTGCGTTAAAAAAAATTGGAAATCAAAGACAGCTTACCACTGGAAGTTTCATTTTGGGTTCCATATAACCTACGTAGAATTTCCAATAGATCAATCAATATCCTGAGGTTCCGCGGAGCAAAAAAAGTTTAAGAAACTTGTGATTCTAGAGCTTTGCAAAAATCGATAAAATCTTGATTTTTTTTGCCCTACATAATATGCCCAATATAAAAAAATGTTGTAAGATTTCAATATTTTAAGTTTTCCTAGGACGAAATCTCTTTTTTATAAACAGCAAAAACTAAAATAATTTTTAGAAGATTTGCAAGCTATCTTAATTTTTTTCTGAGCCTGTAGAATCTTTCTCGCACTCAAACACTACCAAAAAGAAAAATTAAAAAGACTTCAGCAATTAATTCAGGGTCTGACCATTTTAATGGCTAAAATCTTCTCATTTTTTCTGAATATTGAGGGCCATAACGTTTCAACATGCTCAAAAAAATGTAGAATAATTTGCAAAGCTGCTTAAAGCTATTTTAAACATTTGCGCTTTATAAAAATGAGATTTTGTCTTATAAAAACAGAAAATATCAAAAAATTTGCAAGATTATCGAAAACTGGTATATTGTGTAGATTACACAAAAAAATAATATTAACGATTTTTGCAAAACTTGGAGAATCACGATTTTTTAAACTTAAATTGCTCCGCGGAGCTTTAGAATATTGATCGATCTATTTCAAATTTTGCAAAGATTATAAGGGACCTAAAATGAAACTTTTCAGTGCTAGACTGTTTTTGATTTACAATTTTATTTTTTTCGACACACCACCCACTGCTCATTTCATAACTACTGATTTTAGGAGATTTTAAAGTAATTCATGTAACTTTAAGAGAATTCTTGTGAATTAAATTGAATTCAAGCCACTTCAAGACACTTCAAGTGACTTGAGAAATTTTTGAAGAATTCACTCACTCCAGAAGAATTCAAGTGACTTTAAGTGACTTCATGTGAATTCATATGACTTTGTGTGAATTCAAATGACTTCAGATATTCCAGGAGATTTCAAGAGAAATCAAATGACTTTAGGAGAATTCAAGTGACTTCAAGAGAATTCTTGTGAATTCAAGTCACTTAAAGTGACTTCAGAAATTTCTGAAGAATTCACTGACTTCAGGAGAATTCAAGTGAATACAAGTCGCATTAAGAGACTTCAAGTGACTTCAGAAACTTCTGAAGAATTCACTGACTCCAGAAGAATTCAAGCAACTTTAAGTGACTTCAGGAGTTTCTGAAGAATTCACTGACTTCAGGAGAATTCAAGTGACTTTGAGTGAATTCATATGAATTTATGTGACTTCATGTGAACTCAAACGACTTCACATATTTCAGGAGATTTAAAGAGAATTCAAGTGACTTCGGAAGCATTCAAGTGATTTCAAGAGAATTTTTGTGAATTAAAATAATTTCAAGTCACTTCTAGTGACTCCAGAAATTTCTGAAGAATTCACTGACTTCAGGAGAATTCATGTGAATTCAAGTGAATTCATTTGAATTCATGCGACTTCATGTGCAATCAAACAACTACAAATATTTCAGGACATTCCAAGAGAATTCAAGTGACTTCAAATTAAAGTAGATTCGAGTCATTTTAAGTGACTTTAAATGAGTTCAGAAGTTTATGAATAAGTCACTGACTTCAGGAGAATCCAAGTGACTCCATAAGAATTCTTGTAACTTGTAACTTTAAGTGTCTTCAGAAATTTCTGAAGAATTCACTGACTTTAGGAGAATTCAAGTGACTTCAAGTGAAATTCATGTGAGTTCAGATATTTCAAAAGGTTTCAAGAGAAGTCAAGTGACGTCAAGAGAATTCTTGTGAATTAAATCAAATTCGAGTCACTTTAAGTGACTTAAGACATTTCTGAAGAACTCATTGACATCAGAAGAATTCAAGTGACTTCAAGTGGATTCATGTGAATTTATGTGACTTCATGTGAATTCGAATGACTTCAAGTGTTTCAGGGGATTCCAAGAGAATTTAAGTGACTTCGGGAGCATTCAAGTGACTTCAAGAGAATTCTTGTGAATTGAAGTAAGTTCAAGTCACCGTAAGTGACTTCAGGAATTTCTGAAGAATTCACTGACTTCAGGAGAATTCAAGTGACTTCAAGTGAATTCATGTGAATCCAGGTGACTTCAGATAATTTAAGAGATTTTAAGAGAATTCGAGTGACTTCAAGCTAATTCTTGTGAAATCAAGTCACTTCAAGTGACTTCAGAAATTTCTGAAGAATTCACTGACTTTAGGAGAATTCAAGCGAATACAAGTCGCATTAAGAGACTTCAAGGGACTTCAGAAACTTCTAAAGAATTCACTGACTCCAGAAGAATTCAAGTAACTTCAAGTGACTTCAGAAATTTCTGAAGAATTCACTGACTTCAGGAGAATTCAAGTGACTTTAAGTGAATTCATGTGAATTTATGTGACTTCATGTGAACTCAAACGACTTCAGATATTTCAGGAGATTCCAAGAGAATTTAAGTGACTTCGGGAGCATTCAAGTGACTTCAAGAGAATTCTTGTGAATTGAAGTAAATTCAAGTCACTTTAAGTGACTTCAGGAATTTCTGAAGAATCCACTGACTTCAGAAGAATTAAGTGACTTCAAGTGAATTCATGAGAATCCAGGTGACTTCAGATAATTCAAGAGATTTTAAGAGAATTTGAGTGACTCCAAGAGTATTCTTGTGAATTAAAGTAAATTTGAGTCACTTTAAGTGACTTGAGACATTTCTGAAGAATTCACTGACTTCAGGAGAATTTAAGTGACTTCAAGTGGATTCATGTGAATTTATGTGACTTCATGTGAATTCGAATGACTTCAAATGTTTCAGGAGATTCCAAGAGAATTTAAG
>JAUMHM010000002.1:2347542-2359211 GCA_032362435.1 Melikaiella ostensackeni | reverse complement strand
CTCGAACTCCAATATAAGGACAGTTTCGGGAGTTGCTTCGCACTGGCCTTGGGACTAAAGCAGTACCTTCGAAACGTGAACAGTCAGGGACGTGTGAATCATTTCCTAATATTACGCAATCTCCGAAGGTGAGTTCGGACCTGAGTACACGCGCACTGCGCCTTCATCTATACGCTGCTGGTGTTTCACGCTTCGTTGATCACCGTTTCTCGCCCCGCAAGCTGAGAAACTGTGGGAGTCAGCAGTCGGCCAGCAGTTCTAGAAATCCTTAAACTGGATGGGATTATATGAGAGTTCGAGTGCAATTCAACAGAACTCGAGTACAATGATTCGCCTTGAATAAGTTCAAATAATCCAATTATCAACTGTACAGAAAGGGATGATTGCTCTGTTATGAATCTTGTGAAGAGCTAGTGCTGCAACTATAAACTTTTTCAGATTTTTATTCCATTTAAAAATGTTTTAAAAAAACACTTTTTTTACCATTCTTTTGCAGTTTTTTTAACGATTATCTCGAAAATCGTTTGAGTTATGGCAAAAGTAAATTATCATTGGATTCAGCATCCTGTGAATCTCCCATATAGAGATATCTCCAGGATGTCCTCATGATATTTTGAGACACAATAAACATCTGCACGAGCTGATTTAAGAAATAATGTTTTTCAAATTCAGAACAAAGATACTCTACACTGAAAATCAATACATGCAATAATGCAAAACAATTGAAAAAACATTGTTGTGTGTAGAGTTTTGTTTTGCAGAATTTATCTGTGTAGAGTTTTTAAAATAAAAATAATACAAAATCATTTAATTGGCTTGTATAGGGTTTTTTTGTGATTCTATTATGTAGAGGGGCCTAGGAAATTCCTTTTAATTTTGCATACAGGTTTAACAATATTTTTTATTATCATTTTGTTTAGAGTTTATTTGAATTTGCAATATTTAATTTACAACTTTGTGTAGAGTTTTACGTGTAAAAATCAACTATGATCGATATAACATGAAATACATCGCGTTTTTTTATGAGAAAATGAATATTTTGATAGAGAATATTCATTTTCTGAAACCTTGAAATCAACACCGAGCAAACAAATCCCGAGAAAGAAATGGCAGACGTCAAACACTCTTGACTTCAGTCATATTTTACAGACACAACACCGACACTAAATAAAAAAAAGCGCTCTGTATAGCATCCTCCCACAAACTAAACTTCACAATTATGAAGCGAATTTCGCATATCAATACGAAACAAAGGTAAAACATACTTCCAATTTTTTTTTAAACTACGCAACGGAAGATGACAGATGAAGAAGCAAGAGAAACCGATCTAGCAGCTTGTTCACAAGGCGGTAGCGGACACTTTTTGTACTAAAATGATAAAATCGCAGATTACTCAGAAGATCGCGGTCGGTAATTTATCTTTTTCCTCAAAACTAAAAATCGGAATATATAAATAAAAACTAACAATTTTCGTTGAAAACATGCATTCTGAAATTATTTTTTGCACAAATACAATGATGAAATACTATTTATAAAGTTATTTGCTAAGTTCCCAAGTCATTTGTAAATGCATAAATTTACTAAGTTTAGACAATTATTTATTGCTAACTTCACAAGTCACTTTCTTTCATAAATAAGTAAATTTACCAACCTTGTAAAATTATTTATTTATAAATACACAAGTCTTTTTTCTTTATGAATAAATAAATAAATGCACCAAATTTTCGAAACTATTTATTGCTAACTTCACAATTCACTTTCCTTCATAAATAAATAAATTTACCCACCTCTTGAAATTATTTGTTTTTAAATTCACAAGTCTCTGTCCTTTATGAACAAATAGATAAATAAATGTACCAACTTTGCGAAATTATTTATTTACAAATTCACAAGCCTATTTCCCTTATAAATAAATAAACTTACCAACTTTGTGAAATTATTTATTTTCAAATTCACAAGTCTCTTTCTTGATGATAAATAAAAAAAATCCCCAAGTTTTCAAATTATTCATTTTTAGATTCACAAGCCTATTTCCTTTATAAATAAAATAATTTACCAACCTTGTGAATTTATACATTTATAAATTCAGAAGTCTCTGTTAATAAGTTTATATATTTATAACGGAAATGGCTTGTGGATTTGGAAATAAATAAATTTGAAAAGTTTGTAAGTTTATTTATTTATTTATTCATAAAGGACAGAGACTTGTGAACCAGAAAATAAAGAATTTCGCAAAGTTGGTAAGTTTATTTATTTATGAAGGACAGAGACTTGTGAATTTGAAAATAAATAATTTTGCAAAGTTGGTAAGTTTATTTATTTATAATGGAAATAGGCTTGTGAATTTGAAAATAAATAATTTCGCAAAGTTGGTAAATTTATTTATTCATTTATAAAAGGGAAGTGACTTGTAAAGTTAGAAATGAATAATTTGAAAACTAAGGAAATTTATTTGTTTATGAAAAAAGGACTAGTGAATTCGAAAATAAACAATTTCGTAAAGTTGGTTTATTTATTTATTTATTTATTCATAAACAACAAAGACTTGTGTATTTATGAATGAATAATTTCGCGAGGTTGTTAAATTTATTTATTTATAAAGGAAAGTGACTTGTGAAGTAAGCAATAAATAATTATCTAATCTTAGTAAATTTATGCATTTACGAATGACTTGTGAACTTAGTAAATAACTTTATAAATAGTATTATATCTTTGTGTTTCTGCAAAAAGTCATTTCAGGGTGTATGTTTTTAACGAATATTGTTAGTTTTTATCTATATATTCCGATAATTAGTTTTGAGGAAAAAGATAAATTATCAACCGCTATTCTCTGGGTAATCTGCGATTTTATAATTTTCGTACAAAAAGTGTTTGCTACCGCCTGATGAACGCGCTGCTAGATTGGTTTGTCTTGCTTCTTCATCTGTCATCTTCCGTCTCGTAGTTCTCAAAAAATTTGGAAGTATTTTTCACTTTCGTTTCGCACTGATTCGCGAAATTCGCTTCATAATTGTGAAGTTTAGTTTGTGGAATGATGCCATACAGAGCATTTTTTTATTTAGTGTCGGTGTTGTATACTGTAATATGTGACTGAAGTCAAGTGTGTTTGACACTAGCCATCTCTTTCTCAGGATTTGCCTGTTCGGTGTTGATTGCAACGTTTCAGAAAATGAATATTTTCTATCAAAATATTCATTTTCTCATAAAAAGCGCGATATATTTTACGTTATGTGGATTCTAGGATTTCATCAGACCCCGAATACTTGCTGAGTTTTATCTACTGATCCTAAAATCTACTTCCGAAAATAAATATAGGATCAGGGCGGTATTCATAATTGGGGACAAGCAAAAAAATTTCTAAGTCCCCTTTATCCAGCGTTTTTAACAATAGTTATTCAGATCATTTTCTGTTTGCTCCTCATAAAGCCGAAATCTGTTACATAAGTGGGGTCCTGAGTGATAAGTTGAGCTCCGAGGGTTCGCTGGAGTCCCATAGAATAGATGGGGTCTCATGGGGCAGCTAGGGTCCCAGGGGATAGGTAAGGTCCCGTAGGATATCTAGGTTTCTTAGGGACAGCTGGGGCTCTTAGGGGTAGCTAGGTTCTCGTGACATAGCTTGTGTCCCGCGGGATAAGTGGGGTTCCGTGGCATAGGTGAGGTTACTAGGGGTAGTTGGGTCACCTAGAGATAGCTGCGTTCCCGTGGCGTAGCTTGTGTTCCAAGTGATAGGTGGGTTCCCGAAGGATATGGAGGACTAAGCGGCCATAAATGCATAAGTCCTTTTTTCGTTTTTCGAGAAATTTAGACAAATTTTGCATCTCAGAAGCAACTTTATAAAATTTTAAAAACGCCAATGTGCTGGAAAACAATTTCAATTGTTTTCGAACATATTCAAGTTTTGAAAATTTTCATAAAGTTGTTTCTGAGGTGCAAAATTTACTTAAATTTCTCGAAAAACGAAAAATGGACTTATGCATTTATGGCCGCTTACTCCTCATGTGGGGTCCCGTGGGATAACAAAGATTCCTAGGAATAGTTGGGGTTCTTAGGGTTTCTGGGTTTTCGAGTAATAGGTGTGGTCTCGTAGGATATGTGGGGTACCGAGGGATAGTTGAGGTTCCTAGGAGTAGTTGGGGTTTCTAGGGTTTGCTGGGTGTATGAGTGATAGGTGTGCTCCCGTTGGATATGTGGGGTACCGAGAAATAGGTGGGGTTGCAAGTGATAGCTTTCGTCCTGATGGATAGATGGGGTTCCGTGGGATGGCTAGGTTTCCCGAGTCATAAGTGGGGTCCCAAGGTATCGGTAAGGTGCCGCGGGGTGCGTGGAGTCCCGTGGAATAGCTTGTGTCCCGAAGGGATGGGTGGGATCCCGTGCGATAGCAAAGAGTTCTTGGGGAGTGTATGGGTTTCCGATTGATAGATGAGTTCCCGAAGGAAAGATTGGGTCCCGTGGGATATCTGGGGTTCCTAGGGATAGTTGAGTTGCCTAGAGATTACTGAGTTTTCGAGTGATAGGTGTGGTCCCGCGGGATATGTGGGGTACCTAGTGATAGGTGCGGTCCTGAAGGATAGGTAGGATTCCGTGGGATAGCTGGGGATCGTAAGGATAGTTGAGGTTCCTAGGACTTGCTGAGTTTTCGAGTGATAGACGTGGTCCCGTGGTACATGTGGGGTACCGAGGGATAGGTGGGGTCCCGCGGAGTAGGTGGTATCTCAAATGATAGCTTGTGTCCCGAGGGATAGATGGGGTCCCGTGGGATGGCTAGGATTCCCGTGGGATTTGTGGATTTACGAGTCATATTTGGGGTCCCGTGGGATAGGTGATGTCCGTGAGATAGCTTGTGTCCCGAGATATAAATGTGATCATAGTTATTGGGGGTCCTAAAGAGTTAGGGGAAACCGTGGGATAGCTAGAGGTTCCTGAGGGATTTATGGGTTCCCGAGTCATAGATTGAGTTTTGTGAGGTAGGTAGTATCCCGTGACTAGTGATCATCAGGTTCGAACAAGAATTGCAGCTTATTATTTTGCCCGTAAAGGAAGCAAATGCACAATAATATGATTAACTATTGTTAAATAACTTATCTTAACTTAAACTATTTTATCTAAAGTACTCCTCAAGATCTCACTCTTTCAAAGTTAGTCACAATAAAAATGAACATGTTTTCTTCGATTTTATAAGTCAGTGTAAAGATTTTAATAAAATTTGAGGCTGTCTGTACAGAGAGTACTATGTAATCTCACCTGAAAATTGTTTAAATAGTTTGTAAAATCAAGTACAAGACACATTGTTGAATATAACATATAAAAGATAACTCTAGGAAAAAATAGGTGAATCTGTAATTGTTTATTTAACATTATTTATTTCAGATTTTCTTTTGCTTTATAAAAAAATCATACTTTTGCTTCTATCATCATTGATAATTTATTTTGTTCTTAAAAATATTATCTGCAATTCTAATTGGATGATTTTATTAAATATAAACTAGAAAGGTAGATATACAAAATCTCAGATAATTAATGTTGAATAAACAATTGCAGATTCGACTCTTTATTCTAAATTGCATACAAATTTCTCTTTTGAAATTTTATATACCTAACAATGTGGCTATTTTCCACTATTATATAAAATATTTAAAGTTTATTGAATTTTGAGGTGAGATAGCTGTGAATAGCCTTAATGCAAAGGCCCATTCTTCATCAAGTTGTTTAAATAATTAACTAATAAAAGGTGGAATCTCAAAATTCTACATACAAACTACGATGCAATTTTATTAGACAACATTTATTAAAAAACTTTTCACATACATAACTACCAAACAACAATATCAAAAACATTGGAGTCTATACAACCTCAAACTCTGAAATGCATTCGTGAAATAAATTGAGAGTTAGCGAACGGTTTAAATGCCCATTAGGCAAACGTGCCTCTCCATAAAGGATGTGGAGGAGATATTACAAACTTCAATTCAAATCAAACATGCTCCATTTCAGTCATCCGTTCCGCTCTCTTACCCCTGGAGCATCGGCAGCAAATTCCATTATTCGCATTACGCACGCCACTCAGTTCCATTATTTTATACAACTGTTCTGACACGATCCTCAAGTGATTTTCAATTTCACTGGGCAGCTGCTTCAGTGCCAATAGTTGCTTTTGAACACTCTCAAGCTGTTTTTCAAGGCTGATTTCAGTTTTGACGAGTTCCTTCAGTTTCTGCTCGTCTAGTTGTGGTAAAGACGGAAGATTCTGTTCCACCAAGTTCTGCTCGGTTTTCGCGGACTCTTCTTCCTCTTCAGCAGGCTCTTCCAGGCGTGCTTCCTGTTCTTCGGTCACCGCCTCAGTAACTTCTGCCTGCTCCTGATTTTCAGCCTCCGCTGCTTCCGAATCTACAATTTCCGCTTTTGATTCCGGACGGGAATCTGTTCCGTAATCGGACCTTCCACAGGGATCCGGTGTTGCGGCTGGTGTGGTTTTCTAAATTCGAAAAACATTATTATTTTTGGTCCTGTGGTATTCATAAAATTATGGGGAGTGACGGTGAATTGGTCGTAATCATTTTTTGGGATTAGACAGCAATAAGCGATATTGAAAAGAGTATATGCAGAAACTATTTCAGTTACATTATCTGCTAAACGATGTATCAGAATTGACTGTTTTTACTGAAGATTTGAGACATATAATATCCTCAGTGGTAATATATCAACTTATAAAACATCTTAGGAATTCAATTTTTACTATGTTGATATTGCAAATACATTATTTCTCTGAAAAAAAACTTCTAGTGATTATACTGCCGTCCCAAATTCAATCGAAGTATTTGAATTTCGGATGATTCACCTGTCACTGTGCCAAACTCCAGAAAAAAATCATAAACTCCTGTCTTGTCATTTAGATTTGTGAACAAACATTTTGCCATATGATATATAAAATGGACGTTCATAAACCTATTTGGCAAGGAAGGCGTTTATGATTTTTTTTTCTAAAGTTAGGTAAAGTTAGAGGTGACTCATCCGAGTTTCAGATACTGCGATTGGATTTGGGATGGCAGAATTATAGAGAATAGTAGTAAAATAATTGCAATTACATAACATAGCTAAAAGTCTCTCCCCATGGCCAAAAATAATTTCCAGGGTAATCAAATTTAACAATTATATAGAAACGTATCAGATCTATTTAAGGTGCTTGAAATGACTCGGTTTTGTTTATTTGAACTATATTTCATCTACACGTGTGAATTGTTTAATGTAATATTTTTACAACCTGATCTACAGGCAACAATCTGTAAGTATACAGAGAGCTTTTCCTGGAAAAAAATATTTTTTTAAAAAATTGAAGATGGAGCATTTTTTGCGCCTGAAAGCGACAACGAGAGGCAAGCCATTCCGGGGACATTGCTGGCTTGAATTCCTTTAAATTAAATCAAATTCTGTTATATTCGTCAGTGGCATCAATGCTTGTATACTTCTATGACCGGGTGTCTACCTGACCGGGAAATCGGGAAAACCGGGAATTTTGTTCACTGGGAATAACCGGAAAATGACCGGGAATTTAATTCAGTGACCGGGATTTTATTCTCGATGTATAAATATGCAAATTAAAAGTAGTTTCATATCTTTTATTACTCTAGTTCTGAGTTGGAACAGGGAATTCGTGAAAAATCATAATACTTAAAATAGGGAATTTTCCAAAAGAATGACAATTTTTATTTGGAATAGGTAGTGAATTTTCTCAAAGAATTATAATTCTGAGTTGAAAAAGGGAATAGATCAAAGAAATATAATTTTCAGTTGGAACAGGGAATAAATAAGAAAAATGTAAAAAAAACGCACGTAAAGAATTACAATTATTCTGTCTTTGAACATGATATTTTAGTAAAGGGGTCATTCAAGTATAAGGTCACGCTTTTTTTGGACGATTTTATCCCCCTCCCCCAACCGTCACGTATTTTATATAGTAAGTGTATGTAATTTTAACATGGGCGTCACACTACAGTAGACCCCTCCCCCCTAGGCGTGTGATGTAATACTCGAATGGCCACAAAAAATTTTCTAAAAGAATTGAAATTCTGAGATAGAACTGGAAATTTCTGTAAACAATTCTAATTTTTATTTCAGGTTCACCTTAGAATAAAAAATCTCGTTAAGAATTATAATTTTCACTCTAGGACAGGGAGTTTCCGTAAAGAATTATAATTTGACTTGGATGAGAGAATTTTTGACATCGAACGGGAATTTCGGAAGAGAGTTTTAATTCTGATTCAGAAGGAGAGAATTTAAGAAACATCCCTATTTCAATTAGGAATTCATCACAATTTGAAACATCCCTCTTCCAAATTTTGGAATTAGGAAGTTACTATATTTGTGAATTATAATGTAAAATTTTGTAAATCAATATAATTCTGACCAAGAACACGGAATTTAATAAAAAATTGTGACTTGGTATAAAGAATTTTCTAAAAGAATTATAATTTTGTCTTAGAAGAGGTGATTTTTGGCACGTAAGGGGAAATCTTGGAAAATGATTTAAATTCTGATATATAAAAAGGGAATTAACAAAACCACTCCAAGTCAGGATTCGTCAGATTTTAAGAATTTCTTGTACCAAATCAGAATTTGTTTGAATTTTCGGAAATAAATATAATTGTGACTTGGAACAGGAAATTTCCGTGAGGATTTATAATTCAAACTTGGGGACAGGGAGTTACCGTAAAGAATTATAATTTTCACTTTCAAACAGGAAACTTTCATGAAAAATTATAATTTTCTTTTTGGAACATGAGATTTTCGTAAGAAATCATAATTTAGACTTCAAAACAGGAAATTTCGGTAAAAAATTTTCTAAAAGAATTATAATTCTGAGATAGAACTGGGGTTTTCCGAAAAAAATTATAATATTTATTTAAGGTTCACTTTAGAATAGAAAATCTCGTTAATAATTAAAAGTTTTACTTTAGGACAGGGAGTTTCCATAAAGAATTATAATTTGACTTGGAACAGAGAATTTTTTACAAATGACGGGAATTTTAGAAAATATCTTTCATTTTGATTTAGAAAAAAGGAATAAAAAAAATACTTTTCAAATTCAGAATTATAATTCTTCTTTAAACGTCTCTGTTCTGAATCAAAATTGTAATTCTTATGACCAAAAATTATCTGATGTTTCAACGCAGAATTATAATACTTTTCCGAAATTTCTTGTTTCAAATCAGGAATCTTTTAGATCTTTCAAACTGACCGGGAAAAATGAACAACTGACCCGGAGAAAACCGGGAAATATCCAGGAATTCAAATTCATCCGTCGGGTAGACACCTTGATGGCAACTACCATATTAAAAAAGTTTTTAGGTGGGGGATACATGTTTAACAAAACGAATATTCTGTAATGTTCTATTTTGTAATATTATAGACATTTCTGTAATATTTCGGAATGTTTTGAAATATTATAAAATATTCTAAAGTGTTCTGGCACCTTCTGGAATATTCTGTTATTTCTAAAATACTCTGTAAATACTGCAATTGCGTCCAATATTCTCTAATGCTTGGAATATTCTAGAATTATTTCAAATTTTCTAAAATACTTTCACACTGTTTTCCCAGAATAGATTAGAATTTTATTGAATATTCTGATAATGTCACAGAATTTTTCTTTAATATCCTATTTTGAAATGCTTTGGATATAATGCTTTGGAATATTCTAGAATTATTTCAAATTTTCTAAAATACTCTCACATTATTTTCCTAGAATAGATTAGAATTTTATTGAATATTCTGAGAATGTCACCGAATTTTTCTTTAATATCCTATTTCGAAATGTTACAGATCTTTATTTATTGAGTTTTATGGAATTTTTTTGAATTTTCTAGAATGTTCCTGAATGTTCCAGAATGTTATCAAAATCATAAAATATATTCTTGAATTTTTCCTGATATTTTGGATTCTTTCGTATTATTGTACAATTCTAGAACATTTTGGATGTTTCTACATTATTATGGACTGTTTCGAAATATCCCTAACTTTTTTAGAATAGACTGTGATGTTTCACTCTAGAATATTATAGATCTTAGTGAAATTATTCTGGGATATTCTGGTATGTGTGTGTGAAAACACCACTTCATTTTTATATTCAAGTATATAGATTACATAATATTTCATTAATTATAATAAATTAACTTCAGGAGATGTGACAACTCTTACCATAGTTCGAACACGGAAGTGAATTCACTATGATTGAACCTTTGGTAGAAGGTTTCTGTCTCGTGGCATTAGTTCATAATATTATTAATTAATTACTAATAAATTTTTAGTAAGCAGCATGGTTCTAATGCCGGGAATCGATTGGCAACACTGGAATTCATCTGAAATTTATGTGAATTCAACATTAAAACCGGTTCGATTAATTCAAATTCAGTCAAATTTAATTGTATTTAGTTAAGATCACTAGCATTCAATTGAAAGTGCTTGAGCAAATTTCATTCAGGAGAATTGAATAATAGTGTTAGAAGATTATTATCATAAAATTAGTATTTTTTAGACATTTCTGAACTTTGAAATACGTACGGAGAAGGAAAGAGTAAGTTGAGATAAAAATGAAAAAAATACAAAAGATAATATTTTACCCCAGAAATTCATTTTGTTCCAGTCTCTCCTAATATTGAAACAATATTCTAGTTTCAGTAAAAATATAATAATTGCGAAAAAGCCGTAAATTTGGAACACAAATACTGTTATAATAAAGCAATATTCATCACAACGTTAAAACTAGCACTTAACGAAGTTTATGTGCTTACAGATCTTACTTCCCCTCATTGTCAAATTTATTTAAACACCAAGTGTAAGCAAAATGAGCATTAGTTTTAGCCTTATGAATGGATTTCAGCAAATAAATTCCTAAGAACAAAAAAATATTCACCGACACTCGCCAGAAGGATAGGATCTTGGGATGTCTTCATTTAAATGAGTTTCTGCATACTACGTTTTTACCGGCCTGGGTTATCGAACATGGAAGGCATTTGCTGTCAAATTGTGCCTTTTATTAACGCTTCGGATGTCAAGTTTCAACAATCGATTACAATAAACAATAACATGCATTCTTATTACTCTTAACCTGGAATTTCGAGTTACGATAATACCCGTACACTCGATCCACTGATCACGGGTCATATACGGACAAACAAATCGCTCTTTATGTTTTTCTATGTTCATATATGTTTACATGTATACATGTACGTATATGTAATTGAATATTGTATATCAAGCCATAAGTTTAAAGTTATGGACTAAATCTGCTACAACTACTGTACAATCACTGCTACTTACTGAAAAACATGCCGTATTACATATCATAATGAGAGAATAAACGATTTACGAACACACATTTATTGTATATCAACATGTTTGTATGCATCTACGGGTGATCCATTATGACAGTGGGTCTGTCACAGTCGTCCTAGGACGAGTAATGTTTCTCTAAATCTAAAAAGAATCATGGTTATTAGATGAAGTTCGATGGCAGTGCTTAATTATAGTTCCATGTCCGTGTGTGCCTGATATGGTTGGAAAAATGAGACCAGTCAGAGAGAATTGAGTATTATAGGATTTGATGAAAGGAGGTGTTTCGGGTTTCAATCGTGTGCAAAACTACGAATCTTGCCGACGTTTCATGAACATTGCAG
>JAUMHM010000002.1:2331420-2347442 GCA_032362435.1 Melikaiella ostensackeni | reverse complement strand
CACGAAACGTCGGCAAGATTCGTAGTTTTGCACACGATTGAAACCCGAAACACCTCCTTTCATCATAATGAATCATCCTGAAAGCATTAAATCTATTATTATAGGATTTGTTGATTTGAAGACTTCAATCTTGGAAAATTTCAAGATAAAAAAAAACTTATTACAGACTACAAAAATCCAGGCAGCGTGACTAACAAAATCCTCATTTTGCTCAAAACTATCGCTCAGATACTTTTCTTGGAGGATCAGTTATTACAAAGTAGTTGCTCGATTCATTTGATAAATTTCTATTATTGACAATAGTTCAACAAACCACATCAAGAAATAAAATAATTACGTCCTATTCTCTTGGAATTGATATTCCCGAACCAATTTCACAAACTAGTATCTTAAAACAAAAGAAAACCACAATTCCATGACTGGTATTCTCACATTCCTTCTATTTCTCTACTTGTACGCATAAAGTAGAACAACGGAAGCGCAAGGAACGAAAGCATAGACAACAACTCTAGTGAAATCGACCCCAATTTTATTAGTCAATCCATCATAAAGAACCGTTGGGACAAAGGACAGTCTGCGACTATCATTTACATTATCTACATCCAATGCCTTCTCCTTGCAGACGATTTCTCCCTCAACAGGGACCTTCTTAGTAACCCTAAAAGAAATTCCGCTCAGATTTTTGACCCAATCGAACCAACTAGACTCTGTTCTGTACTTAGACCAGAGCCGTTTGCAACCTCTGTGGAATATTTCATTGTTAAGCGAATCCTTGACGGAAGAAATGAAATCGGAATTGGAAGATAGTTTGGATGTACCAGAAACGCAAGGCGACGAAATAGAATTCAAAAGGACTTTGGAGGAATTCACATATTGTGAGAAAATACGCTTCGCGTAACGACCCTTGCGACGAAGAGTTCTGGAAGAGGAGGTTTTGGGAGAAGAGAGGAGACTCTGAACATTGCATCTCGCAGTCTCGACTACCCAACCTCCTTTCCGTTCCAGGTACTTCTGAACATAGTGACCTCTGATGCTGAATTTAAAAGACCTGCCTACGTTCCTGATGGGATGTACGGGGATTTCTGTTTTACCATCAGGATGCTTTTCTGTCCAAGAATTTACAATCTTATTTATGTAGTGCCCTCTTTGATAAAGTCGTACATTCGGCACTGCCTTCTTTTTCTCTACGGATGGGTTCCTTCTCAGGATGCAGTTTTCAAAATAACGGTTTCTCATATATAGTTTCTTAAGCTTACGCGTCTTCAATCCAGACTTATCCATAGTCGAAGGCTTATCACTTTGCAAAATGTGTTCCGTTGATTCTACAAAGTCCGCGAGGTCAATTGACTCTGAAATAATAGTAGGTTCAGTTGATGCTAGAAAGTACGTGCGTTCAGTTGCTTCTGGGAAGTTTGTTGTCTCGTTTGATTCTAGAAAAGTTATGGAATTGTCCGATTCAACAGAGTCTGTTGATTCGATAGATTCTACAAAATTTGTAGGTTCAGTTGATTCTACAAAATCGGAAGGTACGTCTGATTCTGTAAAGTTCGTAGGTTCCGGCGCGACTTGCTGAGTTTCCGCTTCAGCAACCCAATTCGGCACATACATTTTTACCTCGGATTCCGGCTCGGGCGTTTTTACACATCCTGGCTCCAGGAGACCCTTTTCCAGAAGCCGCTCAGTTATGCTTTTCTTGGACTGCTTCTTGATGACGACTCTATAAGTTTCCTGGGATTCAGCTGGTGTCGCTTCTTCAGCCTTGGCTGACTTTGGCTTCGGTATGGGACGTTCTGGCTTCTGTAGAAAGGTTGTTGTGCGCTTTAATTCTTGAACCTGGGGCGGTTCCGCCGTAGCCTCTTTCTGCAGCTCCTCGAAGACCTTTGACTCCTTGAAGAGTGGAGCCCGAGGACGCAGTTTTTTGAAGTTGACTCTGAAAAGGTTCCATTGGGTTAGGATCGGCAGATATTCCCTTAAATTTAGAAACGTTGGATTCAAGATGGTATAATTCAATTTACCAAGCCCACAAGCTCACCTACATTATCTACTTTTGAAAAACCAATTTTTTCTTCCTGTCCTTGTTTTGGGCTTCGATCTAAGTTGTCTACTAAAAAATGTACAGTAAGGTTTTGAATTCATTTTAATCTGAAGGCTGCATCCGAACCAATCAGTTTAATTCTGAACTAGTCCGAGGTCTAACTAATGATTCTCATCCGACTGAATCATAACTAATCGCAGGTCGACGAAGAGGCTTAAAAAAGTTACTGAAATTTACCATAAATGACTGATAAGTTACTATGAATTACGAATGTCACCGAAAATTTAGAGAAATTTTCGATAATTTATGGTAACTTTCGGTAACTTTCTTAAGCCAACCTGCTTTACTTTACGCCGCATGGTGCAACCAGCTACCCGTGAGGATTGAAAAGAATTGAAAGGTATTCTCGGTTTGGTGTCGAATTTATTCGTATTGGGCGCTCGAAATGAAAAAGAGTGAAAGGTGGGTTCAGAGTGTTTTTAGATTAATTCAGATTGAATTAGATGCTGATGCTTGGACAGAAAAGTTTCCGGATGAGCCTCAAATTCATTCGGATTGGGCGCATGGATTTAAAATCGGATTTGGATTGATTTCAGATTGGTTCAGATGAAGCAGGGTAGCATTGGAACAGAAAATCGGCTAGGGATGAATGGTCAAAGTGGACCACAAGAAGTTGATTATTGTTAAAGAAAAAGATTGAGAATCATGAAGCGGCCTGGCCCTTCAAGTCAAACGGCCAAAATCACTTAAAATAGCGCCTGTCCACTAGGATTTTTCCCAGTGTTCCACCTTACCAATCGAGGTCTGGGAATGGATTTTTTTGGTTTAAAGAATGAGAAGAATTGAAAATTACCAGGAAAGAGTCTTGGATTCATTGGGACTGAACGTTGGACTCATAGGGACTAAGAGTTTGCTTCGGATTGGTTTCGGGTTGCATTTGGAGTTGGTGTACGGATTGAGAAGGATTGAAAACTTATTTCGGATTTGATTGAATCGCATTGATTCGGATTGGATCAGATGCGAGTTTTGGAATGATTCGAAATAGTTTAGATAGGTTCAGAATTAATTGCTATCGGAAACTTTCGTCAGGCTTGCCTTTAATTTAAATTTAAATTGATACTGATTTGTTCAAAAGATACCAAAAAAGATGATTTATTCTTTTAATAATAATGCAAATCAAATTAAGTTTAGGTTGAATAAGTATTTCCTTGAATTTTAACAAAAGAGGATGCTCTTTAATCTATTTGTACTATGAATTTCTTTCTCTAAGAGGCTCTATGGTACCACATCGTAACACCGACTACATCATGTCAATAAAGCCACTTGACATCACATTAGATATTTATTGATCCACAATGACCTTGCAGGCCCTTAGAGAAAGAAATTCGCCATAACAAGGTCGAAAAGACTGGCAACTAATTGCACTATGTGTAGGGCAAAAGTATGCTGTCTAATGAATTTGATTAATTTCATCCGAAAAAAATTAGATTCTTTGATATATAATAATACGTAACCAGCATCGAATCCCCTAATTCCCCAAACGATGTCCTAGTTCAGACAAGCAGTTTTGCTTCTCTTGGATAATGTTTAACGTATTTTAAATAAACCTACAAAATTGTGTACACCAAACCCAAAGAATTAAATCTTTCAATCCAAGATTTTCCTCACCAGCTTGTATCTACTAAATTTGCTTTCTCAGATTAGATTAATTACTTACCCAAGAACTCCTTTATCAGGAAGTAGTTCTTCCTCCTCAAGTATAAGTTGAGCTATTTCTTCATCAGTCAAATTCTGATTAGGAACCTCTTCACTATCAGCGTCCTTTGGTTTATCTGAGACTTCTTCTATTATTTCGATTTTCTCTTCAAAATCCTGTTCAACAATTTCTTCTTGTTTTTCTTCCTCAATTAGTGGTTCAGCTGTTAGCTGAGTTAAGATTTCTTCCAGTGGTTGAAGAGGTGGTAAATCTTGCAACTGCGAATTAAAAAATGTTATACGTCGAAAATTGTCTTTTATATAATTTTGATCAGAAAAATTTCACTATCTGGTTAGTGTCTCTCTAACAAGTTTTGAGTTTAGGATAGTCAAACAGAATGCCAATATTACGTGATTGATTGACAAATCTGGGTCAGACTAACGAGTCTAAATGCTTCATCCTATTTTTTTCCTTCTTTCAGAGCACTAATTTCTTTTAATTTACTGGATATTTACTGGATAATAGAAATGACTTTTGATGTCAGCTGTATACCCTCACAGTATAATAAAACTGAACTTACTGAAATAGCGTACGGTTCGATGTTGTCCTTTGTAAGCGCTTCCACAAGCGTTTCCGTATCTTCTACCCTGAACGAGAAAGACTGATCAAAATAAATTTCAAGACTTCCCTACAACTCCTCTTTGCATTTTTGACCTTGATTAAAAGACGGCTGTTTACCATTTCGCATGTTTATTATGAAGAGAGTACGATCTCGCCCAGCGGTATGTGTGCAAATTTTTGTTTTCGCGATACACGTCACTAACGACGTCATTCGCATTCGGACGTAAAAATAAGCCTACTAACGAGAAATAGAGTGAGAGAGAGAGAGAAATTCAAGAGGGGAAACACTACATACAAATTCGCTACATCGCCGATAAACGCCTGATTCTGGGCCAACTATTTATATTGCTACAACATTGCCACAGGTTGCCATGTCCTCGGGCACAATCTTGAGAAGTTAACCAGCTTGAAGCCAATCAATTAAACAGTTAAACATAATTTGTTTGTATTGTGAATGAATTTAGGTTACTGACACTTTTTAAGATTATTGTTCATAAAACAAAGCTGCTTTTTTCATTTACTTGAAATATTTTTCTCTTATTAATTTCTCAGGTAGCATACAGTACTGTTGATGATTGTTTAGTTATCGCTTTCTTCATCAGCTCAAAATATACCAAAAAAAACGATGAGTTTTTCAATTAAAATTTTACAATTGTTAGTTGCAAGCTTTTATATTTTTTACCTAGAAAAAGCAAATATCGCATTCAGAAATGCAGGATTAAGCGCGCGCCGCTTTTCCCACATGCGCCGCTTAGCCCCAGTTTACGATACCTGCGTCTACAAAGTATCATTTCTCTTGGCATAGTACTCAGACTGCTATTAGTAGAAAAGCTGTTTTCATACTGCAAAGGTAGAACTGGATTAATTTTAGAATAAATTCTAAAATCGAATACAGATCTATTTCGAGATGGACGTGGATAAATAACAGTTATGTAGTCACTCGTACTAGTAAGCCTGAATATGGGAGCCTGCCAGGCCAGGGCTTGATATCTACAAAATTACTCTCTCCCTCTCTTTTTCTACTTTGTTTTTTTTTGCGATGAAAAACAAAACTCAAGAGAAAAATGAGAATGTGCAGGAAGTTCATATCGGAGTGGGAGATCGATAGAAAAGCCTAATGAATCACAGCATTAAAAACTGTCAATGATTTGGTCAGCTTTTTGTATTTATTTTCAAGCAAGTTTATTTTAATTATGAAAGATCATATTTTATTTTTATTTTTCTTTGTAACGTTAACAGCAATTTAAGAAGGGGCCGTTCATAAACTACATTATCAATTTTGTGCTATTTTTGACCCTCCGCCCACCCCCCTCGATAACAACCGTGGTTTAGACTCCCCCCACCCAAAGTAACTTAGCGGCTAAACACGGATTTCATGTTTATTCTGCGTTTTTCGCGTTTCTAATGAGTTTAGTGGCCAATATGCCTAGGTGACCGAAAAAGTTTTTCCACTAATAGAGATGAATTTTCAACACAAAAAGACAATTTTTTTCGGTAACAGTTGAATTTTCAACAAAAAAGTTCATTTTAAACCAAAAAAGATGAATTTTTAAATAGGAAAAAAGACTTTTCTACCATTAAAGATGAATTTTCAATCCAAACGGACGATTAACAAAACAGTTGAATTTTCGGTCAAAAAACATACTTCAACAAAATAGTTCAATCTTCAAAAAATAATCAAATTTAAGAAAAATAGTTGAAATTTCAATCTGGAAAGTTAAATTTTCAAAAAAATGTTCATTTTCAACGGAAAAGGATGACTTTTTACTACAAAAGTTAAATTTTTAACCTACAAAGATGCATTTTCAATCAAATAGTTGAATTTTCAAACCAAAAGGACGAATTATTTAGGAGACAGTTGAATTTTCATCAAAAAAGCTCTTTTTCAACCAAGAAAGGTGACTTTTTACCATAAAAGATGAATTTTCAAATCCAAAAGGACGAATTTCTAACGAAACAGTTGAATTTTCGACCAAAATAAATAAACTGTTTAACAAAATATTAAAATTTTTAAGCTACAAGATGAATTTTCAACTAGAAAAACATAAGTTTTAAACAAAAATGGAACTGTTAAATTTTCAGTATATAAAATTACTTTTCAACAAAAAAAACAACGAATTTTCAACCAATCGAATTCTAAGAAAAAAGTCGAATTTTTAACAAAAGACTTCAATCGTCATCCAAACAGATGAAATTTCAACAAAGAAGATTATTTTTCTACAAGGAAAGATGAATTTTCAGCCAAGTAAAACGATTTTTCTACCATAAAAGATGAATTTTTTAATCCAAAAGGACGAATTGTCAACAAAACAGTTGAATTTTCGACAAAAAAGACGAATATTTTCGAAGACAGTTAAATTTTCAACGAAAAAGTTCACTTTCAACCTAGAAAGGTGAATTTTCTACCATGAAAAATGAATTTTCAATCCAAAAGGACGAATTTTTAACAAAACCGATGAATTCTCGACCAAAAAGATGACTTTAACAAAATAGTTGAATTTTCAAAAAAGTGATTAAGAAAATAGTTGAAGTTTTAACCAAAGAGTTGAATTTCAACCTACAAAAGATTCATTTTCAACCAAATAGTAGAATTTTCAAGCCAAAAGGATGGATTTCTTAGACGACAGTTAAATTTTCATCAAAAAAGTTTACTTCAAACCAAGAAAGATGACTTTTTACCATAAAAGATGAATTTCTAATTCAAAAGGACACAGCAACAAAACAGTTCAAAAGAAGGTGAATTTTTATCCTACAAACATGAATTTTCAACTAAAGAAACATAAGTTTCAAACAAAAATGGAACAGTTAAATTTTTAATTTATAAAATTACTTTTTAACGCGAAAAATAACGAATTTATAACTAACTACATTCAACGGAAAAATACGAATTTTTAACAAAATACTTGAAGCAAGATGAATTTTCAATAAAGAAGATTGATTTTATACCAAGAAAGATGAATTTTCACCAAAAAGATGACTTTTCTACCATAAAAGATGAATTTTCAATCTAAAAGGACGAATTTTTAACAAAACAGATGAATTTCGAGCAGAAAAGATGACTTTGACAAAATAGTTGAATTTTCAATAAAATAATCAACAAAATAGTTAAATTTTCAATGAAAGAGTTGAATTTTCAACTTTCAATGATGCATTTTCTATAAGGTAGTTGCATTTTCAAGCCAAAAGGACGCATTTTTTAGAAGACTATTGAATTTTTATCGAAAAAGTTCATTTTTAAACAAGAAAGATGAATTTTTATCACAAAAAGAGAATTTTAAATTCAAAAGGATGAATTTTAAATTCAAAAGGACGAATTTTAAAGAAAAAAGTTGAATTTTCAACCAAAAAGGGTAGCTTCAACAAAATAGTTGCATTTTCAACAAAATAATTAAATTTTCAACCAAACAGTAGAATTATTAACCGAACGAGATGAATTCTGAACCAAAAAAAAATTAACTTTTAACCAAAAATAGTTGAATTTTCTTATTGGGTTCTATTAATTCACTTGGAATTTAAGCGAAAAACGATAAAAAAGGGAAAGATGAGAAGTTTCTTGAAGACGCGTAACCCCTCCCTCCCTCAAATTGGTAACGTAGTTTATGGACAGCCCCTGATGCGGATCCCAAATTCTAGTACAGATCTAAAATTTGATTTGAAAACAAGCCACGATCTCGGCCAATTTCTGTTGGCGGCTTTTCCTGGCGATAATAGTTTCCCCAGATCTGGGTAAATAATAACATCTGAAACTTATTTATCTTGTCGAAATTGTTCTTTTCCTTTTCCTGTCTTTCTGTGTGTGGTGACAACAGCGCCAATGCCTAATCTGGAACTACTGGGTAGCACTTTGGAATGCAAGACTATATATTTTTTTAAACCATAAACAATGATATGAGCATAGTTAAGTGCTATTAATAGAAATGAATTGATATCAATGGACTACTTTTTCTGATTATTATTTTCTCTAATTATGTCGAACTTCTTAAAACTATCCTTGTTAGAAGACGCTGTTGTCAAGGTAAAGAATATACCTGTCAGGTGAATCGTAAAATGGGGTGAAGTCACTCACCCCCAGTTTTATATTTCAACACTCAATATCGAATTTTCTAGGGAAAAAAAGATTTTTGATTGTTTTAATCAGTACAGCTCACAGTGGGCCAGGAACCACAAAAAGTGGACAAAACCCAAGGGTCCAAATTTCGATAAAGTAAATATATTTTGAAAATCTACACGCTCTGAATTAGCTTTTTTCGAAGTATTACGACATTTTGACTTCTTATTGTCCATTGACAAATGTGCAAACACTAAACTTTGAACGGGATTTGTGGAGGCTAGATTTTATGAAAAGTGAATGTGTTATCTGATAATGGTTGAAAATATAGGATTTTTTTCTCATACATTTTCAATATGAACCAATCAATTAAAAAAAGGTTTAAAAAGTTATAAATTATTCGTAATTATATTTTTGTCACGTATAATCTATAATTTTTTTCTATAAAGCACTTTCTGTCGATTGTCCGTTCCCTGGCGTTCCCTTTCGATATCAAAAAGAGCAAGGCACCATTTTGTTCCTTAGGATAAGTTCAATAAAAATCGGCGCTATGTTACACGTTTTCATATGCTACTGCAAAGCAGAAAAAAATTTAAAAATCTTTTTTTCGAAAGAATCGTAAAATTTTGAAATTTGTAGATAAATTTAAAACTGTCGGACGTAAGAATAGAAATACAATTTTCCAAAAAGTATTTAGACCAAACAATAAATCAATTCCTGAATTCAAAAAAATATTTAATAACGAAACAAAATTATATTAAAAAAAAATTCCTGCAAATTTTTATCAACATTTATGATGCGTTAAAATTAAACTGAAAAAGACTCCTCAGTAAATTTCATAAAACGTTCACCTTGCGCTCCATGGAGATATATAGTAAGTAGCATACCTACATGGAAGTAATATCATTATAAAATATAAATCGCAAAATCATCATTTTCTGAAATTATTTCATACAACCTCTTGAGTCCGTTCCTTATGCCTTTTTAACTTCCTGAAAACATTTTATTACTAGTCTTGAGTCATTGTAGATATAAAAAGGAGAAAATCTACAGTGCAAGCGCATTTGGCACTTTATCACTGAAAAAAAATCCTGTGGAATATTCAACTAAGTCATGTAATTGACTGGAAAGTAGTAAATCCAACAACTTTCTTGATTAAATTAACCATTAATGCTTAGTAGATAATATCAATGTTGCTGTAGTAGAGCTGACTATGTATGGTAATAGCCGTAACTGAACATGTAGGTGCACTTAACTACAAAAATTACATTGGATCCGTAGGTGAATAAGAAAAGTAGTTGGATTTATTACCTAATCTTACTTGTACCAATTCTTATTGAGTTGAGTCAAATCAACCTCAAATATTTGCTGCAGGGACTGTTTCTCTTACGTCGCTTAACTATATATCCCATAATTAAACTAACAAAGTGACACTGGGGCCGTAGGGAAATAAGCACCTTAAATACCGAATACAGAACTTAGTTATCCGAATACACACATTCAAACACTCAGGTGCAAAGGTGACAGCCATTGCGTTTTCTGCTTTTTTGTTTATTCAGTTAAGGATTTTTAACATGAATTTGCAAACATTGGCTTGAAAGCAAAGAAGTGGAGCGACCCAGTAGTTTTGTTCAAGAATGCGTTGTTCTAAGTTTAGTTTTATAAATTTTTTGAGTTTCAGGTAAAATAAATTTTAAATAGCAGAAAAATGATAAAGAAATAATTTAAAAATAAAAAAGAAAGACCAAATCACAAAAAGTAAAAAATAAAGAAAGTGGAGCCTTTATAGTAATTACCTGTAACCTCCACGAGGTAGACCCTGGAAACTAAATTTCTAAGATTTTTTTAGACTAATTACAGGTATATTGACAAAATAAAATATCTAGAAACAGTTTTATCAGCTATACCGAAGCATCAATTTCATATTCCATCATTTTTCACAAGCATACTTTAAACGCAAAATGAAATATGAGGAAGAAAAACTTGACGTATATACACTCATTTAAAATTTTTGCATTTCTTACAAAAATATCTATGATTTAAAATGTTTTATTTCCAATTTCTTCAATCCGACCACTTATTTTCAATTAATGTGAAGAAAATATCGAAAAATAATCAGGAAAATGCATGGTTGTACTCATTTTTAGCATTTTTCAAAACAAATATCCGCCATATTAATTCTGCGATTTTGAGTTTGTAACTTTTGACGTCAAATTCGAAATAAGCGATCCCAACTAACCCCTTCTACCAAGTTTCGGACAATCATGTAGAAGTTTACCAATTTCGACCGCCATATTGGATCCGCCATTTTGAATCTGTAACTTTTGACGTCAAGTTCAAAATCAGCGATCCCACTTCATGTTAGTTGGATCAACTGTTCTCGAGATTTCTGCCAGTAATTGAAAAAAGAGCCATAAAACACGTTTTTTGCAAATATCTCGAAAACGCTTCTCCGGAAAAAACAAATAAGTATCGTTTTCTTTTTCAGTGACCCAAAATTAGTCTGGAAAATACTTTTAATATACGTTTAATATATTTAAGGTTTCTTTTATCATCCCTTGAAGATTTAAGCAAGAGAATCAACATTTCCTAATAACCCAAGTCACGGCAGATTTTTTGATGCATGTAAAAATTGTGGAAAATTGAAATATACTTCGACGACTTTCAGACCATTGAAAATTTTATTAATTCATTAAAGTTCCCGAATGAAATTTAATGTGTAATGTTTCGAGACCAGTCTGCGCTCATCTTCAGACCTACAATATGCATGGATTCGATCAGCTTATACAAAAATATAGTGAAAATAAACATAGGAATACATTTTTGAAGCTTACCTTGATAGTTGAAATTTTTGAAAATTCCGTAGAAAATTACTTGGTACAAGAAAGACCAAGTTGGGAAAAGCAATGTGAGTTCTCATGTTTACGTTAAAGAATTCGTATTAAAATAGTTCTGTGAAAACATAAACAATATTTGGGTTATAGTTCCGAGGAAATGTATTATTAGGTTGGAAAATTGACAAAGAGATTAAAAACAGATAGTACCTTGATTATGTAATGGAAGTGATGTAACGACCACACGGTTACTGAAGCCTTTACCCAATCTAAGAATATCTTGCACTGAATCAGGAATTTGACAATCTGCTAAATTTAAAAACCAAGAATCTCTCTTTCCTTCTTCAAAAATTTTATGCAAATTAAAATTTTTTTCTTGAACATTAGTTTGTTGATCTATCAAATTAAAAAGTTTCAGCTCATCTTTGTTTCATTTGCATTCAACACCCTCAGGCAGAACAAGTATATGCACAGTGGACGAAATTATGTATAATTTTTTCCACTATATGTTTAATTTTTCCGCCTGGGCCAATTCAATCTCATTTTGAAGACTATTTTTGCTCAAGTGTTCTGAAGGAATAAAAGAATGCATATCCTTAAATTTTACGTTATAAATATTAAAAACTGATAAAATTATTTTTCTGACCGTGAGTGACCTATAGCTGATACCCTAAATGTTTTCAAAAATAAAGTACAAAGTAGGAAATAATCTTTTTATTAACAGAAAGAAAACCGAGGTAGTATCATTCCAAAAATTCAAAAATTTTCATTTCTTATGGGTACCCGACCCTAGGATCTCCTATTTTTGTGAAAAAAACACCAATGTTGCGCTTTTTGGATATTTTACGTTGTAAAGCCTGTGTTCGTATCATTTTTCGAACATTCGATTATACAAGTTTACATCTACAATTTTTTCATGAGAACGCCTGAATAGTTGAATCCCTTTTCTATGGCCTGTTGGAAGAAACCATTCAGGGCCTGTTAACCTTCATGCGTTCGCGCCAACTTGAGTCACACCGGCGCTCGCGCGGTCTCTCAGTTGACCGCCCACGTTTTTTCATGATTATCATGCTGTTTTCTCTACTTTGCGTGAATGATTCACTGCCATGAAAGCAAAGGAACTCTGTACAACACGGCAAACACCTTCTTGATCACAATTCTCTATTTAAACAAAAAATAGGACAATGCAGAAAAAATAGGCCAATGCAGTCTCAAGTTTGATAGGTACCTACTGTATTTTATAATTTTTACTTTCCTTGCCCTCCAAACTGTAGGCGAGGAAAGTATTAATTACTAATGACAGTCCACTCAACCAATTTTAACAAAAAAGAAAGTTATATGAAGGTAAAAAAGTTGACAGTGTAGAGAGGGAAGAATAACAAAACTGATAGAGTAAAACCATAAAGCACGCCCATATAAAGTCACACACAATATCTGGGTGACTAGAAAAGAAATAAACTGTAGAAATAGTGCAGAAAAAAATATATAACGTTAATTACATTGTGCACTGATGTGGTGAAAGAAATTTCTTCGGCTTTCGCAAGGCTGTCACCTGACCGCCAATGTGACGAAAAAAATTCCCCTCGGCATTCGTACGACTGTCACCAGACCGCCCGACCTTGCATCTCCGAGTTTGGAGCTGTACTGAGTGGGATGAGGGAGGGGGGGGGGTCAATCTAATTTGTGCCGAAACCAGCGGTCTTAAGTGTAAATAAGGAATACATGCCCCTCCCACCTCACCTAAAGCTCACTGGTGAGCGCGTCATTCGAAATTCCAAAAAGTCGGTCACTTGACCGCCCGCGCGAACGCATAAAGGTTGAAGGATGTCTGCTTTTCTGCAAGCTTCTAATTCCATCATTATTCGAACCTAACTCTTAATTTCGTTTCCCATAAGTGTTTTCAAACTGTTTTTCTAGTAGTTCAATTTACACGTACAAGTAGAGTGAAGCCTTATTATTACTCAATTATCGGATTTTGTTAACCCTGCTTATACAGCTTTCCTCAGTGAAAGCATGCAACTTTGCAAGTGAAGATGTTTTTGTTTGCACGCCGTGTTCACCGTAATGACTCTCGATCTCAACGATGACACTTTCGCCTCACCGTTGAACGTTCGAATGGGATACAGGAAAACGAAGCTTCACAGACATTGCTAACTGCTGGGTTAAGTACCCACATGTATGCACAAACCGTGCAACTCATGGCGCGCACACTGCAAGCAAACAATGTAAACTATTAAATATACTTAAGCCATAATACCTCGGCCTTGTCCGACGCATTGACACGAATGACCCTTGCAAAGATCTACTGATTTTACTAATATTTTTTATTTACTTTACACTTCCTTTAATTATTTTCCCCCCAGAAACAATAGTATGGAATAATATCTGGATATACTCTGCTGCCTGTAGGATACCTTTTTTGTCAAGTATTTTAATAATTTTCATCTGAAGAACAATAGTCATTGATAGCATCTAGGTGTGCGAAATTCATTATGTGCAGGCAGAAAATAAATGTGACGTTCCGCAAGGAAAGGGCCCACTTCGTCGGTATGGAGTTTCGTATAGGGGCATATAATTGGATAAATTCTTGTCATTTTAAGCCAAGGACGAACCCTCTAGATTGAAAAACGACTTGTCGGGGCACATTTGAATTTGGAACTTCGAAAACCTACTTTTCGAGAAAAACGCACCTAAAGTTGTTGAGCACCATAAGCGCATGTGTTATCTACCTTTTTTTTTAAAACATAAAATTTACTCACTTTTGTTCACTTCCGGGACATAAGTATAATGTCACGAGATAGAGCATAGATTGAAGTATGATTTCCTATCGAAGCCCCAAAATTGATATTTTTGACCTTCGTTCGCAAAAACGCGAATATCTCCTAAACTACAATCGACAAAGTGGGCCCTTTTCTTAGTATTTGTTAACGTTGAATTCGAATCTGTCCTCCATCTGTTTCGAAAAGTCTCACTTGATAAATATTTATAACTTATTTTTCTTATAAAAATTTTAAAATATGAGCGCAAAATGATGTGGATGATTTTTAAAAAATAAAAGTAGAAATTAATTCGTTTTGTTTCCGCCCATAACTTAAGTTAATTTCTTTTCTGTTTTGCAACAGTGGATATTTATTTTCTGAATTCGGTTGAATTTACTGAGAATCCACCTTTGCTTTAATAACGTGACCGGAATTTTGTGGGCGAGACTTGATGCTCAGAGTAGCCTTTGACTGTGGAAATATCGCGCCAAAACAGTTATTATGCACATCACGTCACAAATTTCACTTTGATTTCATTTTCCGGAGTCGGAACTCATCGCCCGGAAGATGCATTCGATTATGCCTATTGTTTCGATGCACAACTCTGAGATAGACGTGACTCTACTTCAATGTAGCTGACGATAATTTTCTTCAAAGCTAAAAATAGTCACCATTTTTTTTTCTTTTTTCCTTTTTCATAATATCTAATATTCCTTAATTTTCAAAAATAGGCAGAAAAGTAAAAATTATTCAAAAAACGATGGCATCAGAAACAGACAAATTCTATATTTATCCATAATTTGCATAAGAGAATGCAAAATCCTAAATAGGTATGCACAATTTTATAATTAAATTAAAGCATTTAAATTTTGAAGTTGAAAGTGGATTACCACAATGTTAATATGCGACACCTGAAATTCATTACTGCGGTGAAAAATGGGTCACTTGTAACACCTCACGTGAAACGTTCTACAATGTGGTAATAAACAAAGTTGCTTCTGTAATGACGGCATATGTGGAATGTAAGGTAAAAAAATTTTGTACGACCACAAATCTTAAAATGCATAGTCTATTGCCAAACGTCAGGCACACTCCAGAGGACGTTCTGATTTTCTACACTGACAAACGGTAAATTTTCTATCGTTTAGGTCATCATTATTGTTTTCACTTGTCCTTTTCTACAACTCTATTTTATTACAAAAATGAGACAATACTGAAACTCGACATTGTTGTTACCAGGCTCGGGTTGGCCCACCGGACAACCGGGCAGTCGCCCGGCGGGCCCTTGAGTTCGGAGGCCCTTGGATGAATTTTTTTTGTTTAGAAAAAAAATTAATATAGAAATTCTAAATTTTGCCACAGTGGCGCACTCATTGTGAGTATAAGGATCTCTTTATCAAAGACTTCTTGTTTTTTTTCTTATTTTTGCGTTCGATTTCCACATATGCTGAGGCGTGTCTAAATTATTCTTTTACATAACGTACATTATTTATAAAGGTTTAAGGCTAATTTGGGCAGATTTAACGAGTCAAAGTGGTTCAGAAAAAGTTTGAAAAGTGTATGAAAGTTGTCTTTGTATAAAAACTTGCAAACCTTTCTTTAACAAAATTTTGTTCGGGAATTTTTTTAGATTTTTTTTGTGAAAAAAGTACCCTTCGTGAATTTTTGTTATCTCCAGATGCAAAAGAAGGCGTCGAGACTTGAACCAGCGATCCCTCGTGTATCAGTACAGAGTACCTCCACTGAGGTAAGGGACTATTTACTTAACATTTACAATAGATCCTTTATGCCTCGCACGCTGGTCGTCCTATTACGGATTAGACTGTATAAATCAAGACTTGCTGAAGTTCACCGTCAAGAATTGGGGCGAAGTCGAGTGTGCCTTTTACTCTCACAAATCAAGACGCATTGACCAATATTGAAACCTTTGCGTGCTGTCGCTTTGACGTAAATTCGCTGACTTCAAACTTGAGCGCCGTATTTGTATGTATAGAAAGATTCAAAATTGAAATACCGTCTTCTCGAATTT
>JAUMHM010000002.1:2306767-2317328 GCA_032362435.1 Melikaiella ostensackeni | reverse complement strand
AATGTATTCTGAAGAGGTCCTGCGTCGTGGGACGAAAGCTAAATAAAATACGTTTTATAAATCATTATTGACTAGTAAATAAAAAAAACTGTCAATTAAGATCGAAAAATTCTTCTTTGTTTATGTTTAAATGTTTACTCAAAATATGAGAAAAATTACATTTTTCACAAAACTATTTTTTATGTAGCGTCAGCAGCGACTTTTCTTGTCATGAATCGGGGTCTGACGAAATACAAATAATTTATTTATTGAAACATTTAATTGTCGTCAACAAATGCAATGAAAATGAGGGCAAATATCGTAATTTACGGCAAAAAGTTTTTCTTTTTGCCAAAATTGCTTTCCATTATGTAAAAGTAAATTTCACTCACAAAACTCTCGTTTTTTTAGATTTCAATTTCCCTCATTTTTAATTATTACAGATATTCCTAAAAATAATACATTTTGAATTATATCTGTTAAAGCAAATATGATTAGTAGGGTGCCAGAACATACTTTAATTATTGGATTTTGCAAACGTTACCCCCAAAATTTTTCCCTTTTGGTAAAAAAATACTGCCATAAATTTTCTTTAATTTTTGAAAATTGTTTAAAGGTTTCGCTAGGCCGTTTTAGGTCTGAAAATGAATTTAATTAGTTATCAGTTATCAAGAAATACAAATTTATGGCTTAAAAATTCCTTCATCCCTCGAAAGTATTTGTTATTTATTGAGGAATAAGCCCTAGGTTTTATGAAAGAAAAAAAATTTTTTGAAGATATTATCGGGCTTGGAATACGAAAATTTGTAATTTCATAACAATTAATGGTCTGAAATGGTCCCTAAACATTTTTTTCCTGGAATATTATACACAGAATTTCTTCTACAATGTAAAGAGAATATTCTCCATAATACATTAATTGAAAATATTGATACCGGGCGAGAGGAAAGAATCTTGAATTTCGAAATACACAAAAAATATACATTTTTTATAGTTTAAAAATTTCTATACTACTTTCAAATGTACTTTACCTATAATTTACCTGAAAAGGATATAAGCTGGTTAATAAATGTCGATTGTGGTGCAATTCTGCGTTCTCATAAGATTTGCTTACCCATTTTATTAAATTTTGAATTGATGAAAAAAATACTTCATATAAATAAGAATAGGAGGTGTACCTTTGGCAAAAGTGTGAAATTATATACATTAAATGTGAAATGATAATAAAATAAAAATAATACAAGTGAAAGAGTTCAATTTTTGAGCTTCTTTTTCTTATATTATTTTAATTCTATTATCGACTAAAAGTTACTAATGCACATTAATAATGTGACTAATGTTCTTTTGAATTCAAAAGAATTCGAATGAATTGGAAAAAAATCCATTCAGCTGAGTAAAATAGAAGTCCACAGAATTCAGGGCGCATTCAACCAAATTTAAGTAAGACAAAAAAATTTTTTTTAAATAAAAGCAAACAACGAATTAAATAAAGTTGGAATGAATGAAATGAGGAACGTTTGATGAAATTCATAAAAAATCAAAGTGATTAAAAAAAATTCAAGTGAATTGAAAACAATTGAGAAATATTTTTAAAATTCATTGAATTCATTAAGTTTAGAGTGCATTTAGAAAAATTCAAGGGAATTCAAAAGAATTTGATGAAATGCCAAAAAATTCAAGGAGAATTTAAAAGAATTAGGGGTGAATTTAAAAAATATGAAAAATCCATTAAATTGTGTAGAATTGAGTGTATTTAGAAGAATTCAAGCGAATTTCAAAGAATTTAAGTTAAATTTGAAAAAATTCAAGAGAATTCCAAAGAATATATAAGAATTCAGGGTAAATTTTAAATAATTCAAGTGAATGCAACAGAATTCTTAGAATCTGGAAAAATTCCATTGAATTCAGATAAATGTGAGTGAGAAAAAATCTGATAAAATTCACAAGAATTTAAGGTGAATTTAAAAGCCTTCAGGGTGAACTAAAAAAAAATTGAAAATCAAAAAAGATCTATTGAGTTCAGTGAATTTAAAGGGAATTCCAAAGATTTCGAGATTAATTATCAAAAATTCAACGGAGTTCAATAGAATCCAAAGATCAATAAAGTTTTGTTTTATTTAAAAAAATTAATATAGTAACTTTATGTTAAAAAAGTGACTAAAAAGTGATTCGAGAAGAAAAAGTGACTAAAAGTGACTTAAGTGACTGTGTGTCAGTCCTGAGAATTGCACCGAAATTGAGATTAATTAACTAGCTTACATTATTTTAAGGTAAATTATAGCTAAATATACATTTTAAAGTACAATATAAATCTTTAAACTAGAGAAAATTTTTTTTTTGTGTATTTTGAAATTCAAGATTTTTTTATGTCACCCGGTATAAATATTATTCATTTATTCATTATGGGGAATATTTTCTTTATATTTTATTTAAAAATCCTGTGCATATTATTCCAGAAAAAAAATTTTAAGGGCCGTTTCAAACCATTAATTGTAATTGAATTACAAATTTTCATATTCTGAGCCCGACAATATCTTCAAAAAATTTTTTTCGTTTCATAAAATTTAGGACTTGTTCCTAAGTAAATAACAAATACTTTTTAGGGGTGAAAGAATTCTTTAGTCTTGATTTTTTTTAATCGAAAATTAAGAACGTAAACAACTGAAATAGATATATGAAAATTTTTGGATTTTTTCTGTAGAAAAAAATTGTTTTTTGGGAAAAACTGCTTCATAGTGCGTTTGTATTGTCAGTTAGTCATAAATAATAATGAAATTCTATTAATAATATTTTTTAAGATAATTTTTAAAAATAAAAGGAGAATTGTGATTTTTTTATCATACTTAGTTTTTATTTTGTACTATTTTGAAAGGTATAACGTGTTTGTCCTTATTAGTAAAGTAAATTAAGTAAATAAAATTAAAATTATTTTCTGAAAAATATAATTTTTTTCATACTTCGTAAAAATATTATTCAGGTATAAGCAGAAAAAAACTAAAGAGTCACGGAACTCAGGATTTTTTGAAACTTTAATGTACTTTCATTTAAAAAAGAAAAAATGGCAAATCGTATTAAAATTATAGGCTGTAGAAGTTTTTGATCGAAAAAAGTGCCACCCTTGTAAGTACCACAAAAAAGATTGCTAAAATATTACTAACACAAAAAAATCACTTTCTAAACCAAAATCCTACGCGTTTCTAAATCCGGTTCCTACTTTTTCTTTCAATTTTCAAAAAACAATTTTGATTTATAACACTTCGCTGAGAAAGTAACGCAGAGCGCCCGCACCACAATAGCACGAGCAATTACATAATCCTTCAGAATATCAGTGACACAAAAGCCAAATTTGTAACTTCGCTGAAAACTACTCTTATCGAATTTCCTTATTTACACATGCCCTACTCGATCTATACATTGTAAATTCACACATCAATGTTAGTGGATCAGTCTTAACCACCAAACGAATTTGTGCTACGAACGCGGAAGTCTTGGCGACACGATGTACATAGGCACTGTACGAATAAGCTGGAATGTATTTTCAATTCGTGTCTAACCGAATTTGGAGGCGAGAAACACGAAAAAAATCACATCTTTTCATCCGAAAGTCATCTCCACATCCAAATTTATATTATATATTGCTTATACATATTGCTTCTTCTACGTTTTTCAAATTAGGTTTTACAATTGTTAGTTGCAAACCTTTATATTTTTTACCCAAGAGAAGCAAATATCTCATTCAGAAATGCAGAATCAAGAGTGCGCCGCTTTTCCCCACATGTGCCGCTTAGCCCCACTTTGCGGTACTTCTACGAAATTAATAATGATCCCTTTTTTCAGATCCGAATTTGAAGCACTTCCATTAGTGATATAGAAAGCACAGATGAAGCTTTAAAAAATGGTCATCTTAAACTTTACGAAATACACGACCTGAAAATCTCTTTTTGAAAAAAGTGTAAAAACACCTCTGATGATCAGTAGTTCTTTTTTTCAATCTGGGCATATATATATTTATTGATACAAGTGGAAGTAAAGTTTCCCCCCTACCCCTATTATCTTTAGTCTGAGATGACTCTGCCTACTGAAATTTCGGTCACATTTCACGGGAAAAAAGATGTAATCTTTTATTCTTGCCCCACACACGACGATGAAACATGAAATGAGAATGCGTGGGTGAGGTGGATGATGCGAAAAAGCGAAAAAGCGAAAAAGCGAGGAGAACACGAGGGATTTTAACGAATGTTGCTCACTGCAGTTGGCGGCGGCGGCTCACCAAACAGGACGGAATAATGCACTGACGAACGTTTCGGGCAGGTTACGCTGCAGCGCTGCACTCTGGGTACAAAACGGTGTCACGATAAGCTCTGCCAAAGGCAATCAGTACCCTCGCCACAAATACCCACCCACCCCGCTACGGCCGGTCGGTAGGCTCGATCTATTTACTGATCGATCTATTTAGATCGAGCCTCGATCTCGTTATTCGTTACCGAAGATCTACGACGGTCGCCGTCTGCATTTTTATCGCAATCCATAAACAATGATTTTTAATGGGCCGCACAGTGGACGGTCATGTGAAATTCTGTCTCGAAATCGTAGAACTTTAGATCAGAATAACCTGGAGGGATAATTTTTTTTTCTTGAAGATCGGAATGAAATCTACTTTCTTATGAACATTTTTGGTGTACTAAAAAAAGATCACCCAAAAAGTAAACAAATTAGAACTAGACTTCGATACTATCCACTTTTCCGGCTCATTAGAGACAAATGTACAATAAATGTGCAAACAAAAAGGAAAAAAGAGGGGTCTTTTTTTTACTACTGGGGATCAACATATTTCGAAGGCAATTTAGACTTCCTCCTCAGGGGTGATTTATAGGATAACTACAGTTATGAATAATGAAACATATATTAATTGCGTATATGCGGCATTATTTCTGAACTGCCCCAACTTTGAAAGTCATGTCTTCCGATAGCCTTACAATTTTTAGAGTTTGTTTACCTATACGATAGTAGTTTAGCCACCAATTTATAGACTTTTACAACCATCCCTCCGCGAACTACAGGAGGTGAAATTTTCATCCCCCGCGCAAAACAGGTATTTTGAAATGGTCATAACTTCCTTTCCACAAATGCAAATTGAATTTTTTATGAATAACTCCAAAAGGTTTTTCATGCCCTTTCATTTTACGAAATTCATTCTTTTTACTTCTTTAATTTTTATGAACAAATTACCACGCAAAATGTTTATTTAACATTTTCTACTCTTCGGGTACTTTCGATTTTTCACAAAGATTTTTGAGCGAAAACTTGACTTTTTTCCGACAAAAATGTTGGGCAACATTATGGGACTGACAATAGTTATGCGGTTATGCCAATATATTCGTGGGAAACCCTCCCTCACGCGCACGGACACTCCGGCCAGTCCAACCGGGGACTTGGCTGTATGCATGATTCTCATCCGAAGCTGCACTAAATTCATCATAATTTATTTAGTTCATTTTTTTTCGCGCATTGTTTGCTTCTCTGAATTTGAGGCTTTTTGACTGTCTTCGGAAACAGATCATGTTTTGTTGTGAATGAAGTTTTCTTCAGTTGCAATTGTCCGTTTTCGTTTGGAATGAATGCATGGTATTTTAGAGTGCCAGAAATCGTAATTGCTTTCAGTGAATCTAGCTTCTAGTTTTTGGTCATCTCTATGTGATCTTCTTTCGAACTGAAAAGAATTACTGTTTCCTTTAAATGTTTCTTAGCCCATTCGAATAACTCCATCGCAATTAGGATTGGATTCTGTGCTGAGCGCTGCAAGCTCACTTTTGCCGCAAGTCTTTTCAATTTTCCACCAATCCCATCACCTGGACCTTTTCTATGTGCAGTTGCTTGGAAATGTGTTCTGCAGAAATTCCAAAATTTTTTTTGTGATTTAAAAGATTGCTGGAAGCATATTTATTTTTAAAATGATGCGCAACTTCGTCTGTCACATAATAAATTTTGTTGACAATGCCGAATTTCTTCTTGAGGTACTCAGTGTTGCGCTTTTGGAATATATATACAGCTACAGTGTCATGACTTAAACAATCCGAGATGATTGCCATGCTGAAATGCTTCAGTTCGTTTCCTTCCTTGTAATAAATAACTACTGTGAATATAGTACCTTGATTATTATTCCAATGGAAAGCTTGTGCAGCATTTTGAATGATGAAAGCATAATTTTCAGCAAAGTCAAGCAAAATTAAGAACTCTTCTTCTTCCAGTATAACTTTAAGATGCTTCAGAAACAAACCTTGTTGTTTCACATAAAATGCGTGAGGCTGCAGGTTTTTAAGTTTAGTGCAGAGTTCTTCCAACTGTGTCGAAACTATTCACGTCCAACAGATCAATCAGGTACTTTTGAAAATTTTCAATGTCAGGACAAGATTCGCATTCGTTAAAATGACAAGCATCAATGGGTTCACTGCACATGATTTCTTTCGGGCAGTCGTGGTATTCTGATCATTGTCTGTCAATTCCCTAAGTTAAATATTTGATATCAATCGCATTTAACATTAAGTTTACGTTTTCATGATAAATGCAGACACAAACATTCTGAGTTTCACTTGCTCCAGCTAAAACACAGTGCTTTGGTCATAGTTGTGCTAATTTTGAAAATCTGATCTTCACATTTTCGTGTTGGGTTACAAATCTGGCATATAATTCTGAAAGATTGGGCAAAATCAGTCTCTTCTGTATTTGCTGACAAGTACTATCCAGTTTTTCGACAGACATGAAATCTTTCTTATCTGGCATCAGTCGACTGTTCTCGTCATATTCGTAGAAGTTCCTTACTAAATTTTCAGTTTCTTCTGCCAATTTTTTTCCTCGCTTGGCTTCCGGAAAAGTCAAAACTTCACTTTTGGCAACTTATTCTTTTGCTTTTCTGGCTTTACGTTCAGATGCACCAAATTCTCGCATGATTTTGTCTGCGACTCCAAGACTCAGGCTCAAGCGTGAGTAGACAAATCTTTTCTGAATATGCAGTGCCCTTCTGCTCTAATTTTTTTTCATTTGACTTAGCACTTCGAGACCTGCTAAGTGATTTTCATCATTGCATCCTTTTTTTCATTTCTCATTGGCAAGCAAAAATCTAGGTCCTCTTTTATCTCTTCCTCTTCATTAATACCACGCTCTTCTACAACTTTGGATGGCTGTATATTGAGATTTCTACATTCTTTGCAAGCACCACATATTTTAATGCCTTTCGGCAAAGCAGGAAATGCTACTAGCTGATTTTCCGTTAGAGGCCTCAAACCAGTTCCTTTTCCATGTTTCTTCTTACGGAAAGGATTTGCACATATGCTGCGAGAACTTTTCTTCGAAGACATGGTCAGCGCGAGATGACCATGCAAGGTCTTTAGGAATCTCACGTTGCTTCGAAAGCAGCGATTTGAAAAGACAATCAAAAACGAATTTATAACCAAAACTAAATGAACAAAGTCACAAAACAGAAGGATAAATAATTTGTAAATATATACTAATAAGAAACAAAAACGAGACGCCAGAAATCATAGAAAAAACACAGAAGAATTCTAAGCACTACACGTTTGCTGCTCTTACCTATTAGGAGGTGGAAGTCAGAGTTACGGCAGTGCAACGTTTTGCTTGAGGCCAAAAAGTTATGACCATTTGAAAATACCCGTTTTGCCCGGGGTTGGAAATTTCACTCCCCGCAGTTCGGGGAGGGATGGTAGTAAAAGTTTAAAAAATTGGTGTGTAAACTATTATCATATAGGCAAACAAACTCTGAAAATTTTAAGGCTAGCGGAAAACATGACTCTTAAAGTTGGGGCAGTTCAGAAATAATGCCCTATATGCCAATGTATGAATTCTTTCTTTCCCTAGCTTTACTCCTTCCTATCCTTTTTTCTTCTTACTGATTTGATTCAGTGGCACACTTAATATTACCAGAATTTCTTCCTTTCCCATTTCTATTTACTTAAGATGCTAGTATTTGCATGTGTGCTCCGGTAGATTTCGTTCTATACAATACTGATGTGTAACTTTTTATTTTCACTTTGTACTCGCGAAATAAAATCAAGAAGAAGGGGATTCTTCAAGCTTGAAAATCGACGCATCCTGTATATTATGATCCACCCCTTCCGTTTCGATTCCCAAGGAGCAACAGTTAACTTTCGGAAGACGCAACCCCCCAATTCAGAGCAGTGGCAGGTACGTGGGCGATATGGCGAATTGATTCGGTTGAATATAAAAGAGAGGATTTTCCGATTCAACCCCATGCCCCCTCCCAACAACATTTCCGCAGATACAGAAGCAGATGGATATCGCGGCTCTTTGAAGTGACTCTACCTCGCTTCGGAAATACTGTTATACTGACAGAAGTTTAAAGTACAGAAACGAGAAGGAGGAGGAAATAAAAAAAGAATTGGGATGAGATAAAAAAGAGGGTGGGGAGTGTGTAGGTGAGTGAAAGACGAACCGATAAAAAGAGTCTAAAAACCAATGGAATCCCTTTCGAATATTCGGTTGAGTTAGGTTAGGTTAGAATTGGATAGGACAGCTTTGATAGCATAAAGAGCGACAACGGAAACTGGATTGCAGTAATACTTTCAGAGTTACTGGAAAAGGTTTCCGAAAAATATATCCTATGTGAAATTCGAGACGGAAAAAGTAAAACGAAAAAGTCTGAAAAGATTGAGTTTGGCAGGCTTACTGTATGTATTCAGTATTTTATAAATCTTGGTTGGACTGGAATGCGAGTTTTTCAATTTTGTGATAATATTTTTCTTTTGAAAATAGTAAATAAACTAACAAGAAGAGGTTGCGAGATGCGGGACGCCGATTCGACTGAGACTCAGCATGATTAAAGTGCATCAAAATTCATTAGATACGTATTTTTTCTTTTGATCCAATGGGCCTTAGTTTCCGAGATATCGAGGTTTGAATATTTACGTTTGAGCGCTCGACTCGCTACTGTTCAGTGTGGACCGCTCCACTTGCTACTTCTGAGCGTGTACCGCTCCACTCGCCACTGTCAAGCGCAGACCGCGCTCAGAAGCGTAAGTACTCAAATCTAGATATCTCGGAAACTAAAGCCCATTGGGTCAAAAGAAAAAATACGTATCTAATGGATTTTGAATCATTTTCACCCTGTGAAGCTCCAGTCGAATCGGCGTTCCACATCTCGCTATCTCTCATTGTGAGTGCACTAAAGGATAAGTTAAATTCTGACACGATATTTTTTTCCCATAACCTGCATCGAAAGTTTGCCTTTGAGGACATGAGCAGCGGGCGCAAAGTGAAATTTTCCGTCTGGGGACTGAACAAGCGGGCACAAAAAGCTACTTTGCGCCTGCTACGTTTCCGAGCGGGAAAAGCCACTTTGCGCACACTTTACATACACAGAAAGGAATACTTTCGGTGCAGGTTGCACAAAAAATGTTTCAACGATAACATTTTTCGAAAAGTTATTTAAATTTTAAAAATTTGTATGAGTGGAACTTCACTGAGAAACAGTGACCTACTTCTGGCTATTCGAATCAGTGAAAATTCATTGGGAATCAGTGACTATTCGCTGAATTTTTAGTTATTTTTCACTGGTTTTCCAATAGAAAAGTTACCGAATTTCCACTGAAATATTAGGAACTTTCTACTATGAAAACAGTGAAAAATTACTTGAATTTTAGGAAATATTCACTAAATCCACTGATTCTAGAGAGTGGCTTTTATTAAAATCAAAAAATTTTAAACTTCAGAATTGTGTTTTAGTCATTTTCGTGCTGCAAAAATAAAATCATCTCATATCTGTAACAATCATAAACGGAAATCGATTGAACAGTTTTTTTATTTTATTTTATTTATTTTCTATGAAAATATAATTACTAATTTGAGGCGATAATAAATCATTTTGATTGAAAATTGTGTAACAAAATTTTTATTGATAAATAACCTTAAATAGTTGAGGACTTTAAGAATAGAAAATTAAATTTGGAGTCTTTCAATATTTAATAATTCTAACGTTTAAAATTAAATAATTTCTAATTGATGCATTACAGTTTCTAACATTTTCAACATGAAAACAGCCGTAGTTGAACGAATTTTTACCTGGAATCTTTAAAATATAATAGTTTTAGATAAATCGTTCAAAATTAAAACATTCTAAACAAATTTAAAAAATTAAAATTAATTAATAAATTTTAACAAAGTTTGCGAAAGATGGCCCCCTTTTCTCATTTTTCCGCTCAAATGCGATCCAATTTAATAGAACCCTTTCAGAAAATGCAACTATTTTTGGTTCGAAACAGTTCGGAATTTATCTCGCTTAGTTAAAAATACTACTTTTTGGTTGAAAACTTAATTATTTTGCTTGAAAATTCAGATATTTTGTTGAAAAGTAATCTTTTTTGGTCAAATATTCAACTACATATTTGAAAGTTAAACTAATTTGTTAGAAATTCAATTTGAAGATTCATTTCCTTAATATTTTGATGTTTTTATATCGATTACTGGTCAAATTAATTTTTGGGGAAATGAGAAAAAATCTACCTCGGCCCGGATTTGAACCGGGAACGCCGACTTTACATGAGTGGAGCGT
>JAUMHM010000002.1:2285624-2306667 GCA_032362435.1 Melikaiella ostensackeni | reverse complement strand
TTCTTGAAGAGCATACCCAAAACTATAAGGAAACATGATTTTCGTTTGGAAATTTCTCTTTTTCAGTCATGAAAATGAGGCTTGAACATAAGTTAAAAAATTGTAGTTCTTGGTCGTTAATGGGTTAAACGAAATATTAATAATACACTAGTTCTATTAGTAAAATAAGAAATAGTACAGGTGACGAGACTCGAACCGAGCAAGAGTCAATTAGTGTGATCGCCCCTACTTTGAAAAAAGGGGGAGGGGAAGAAAGGCGAAAAGGAAGAGGAATATAATAATTAAGTGCATAAAAGTGGACAGTGAAAAGGGAAAGGAAGAGATTAAGAACCTGATGAGACATTGGTGTACAAGTCACAGTGGATGGTATAAATGGACTAGGGGGGAAGAAGGAAGAGAAAAAGTATATGTTTCTAGTGAAAGTAGGGAGTGAGGGGGAAATGTATGTAGTTATGGAAAAGAACAAGTTGCTGAGAGAAAGAAATGAAAGAATCGAAGATGATTTGACGCGTTTGGAGAGCAAAAGAAAGTGGCTAATCGAGCGGAAGGCATAGGCTGAGAGAAAATTTTAAAAAAACATTCCAAAATTCTTTCTTTCTTCACCATTCTGAAATAATATCTTGTATGGACATTAATGCTCTTATTGCAGATCACATATTACTCGAATGTACTATTTTGATTTTTCCACTATTCTAATTTAATATATTGGCGGTTTTGAGTTTGAGATGTTCAGCTCAGAAATTTAAAAAGTTTGAATTAAGCACTGTGGAGTGCTTAATTTCGTTAGAGTTTGATCACATTGGATTAGAAATTACTCAGTTTCGCATATTAAATATTTTATATACAATTGTAAAACAGTTGTTGGTGGATTTGTCTTTAGGGTGCAAAGTAATTGAATTAAGTTAATTGATTATTGCATCAAATGTTTCAGCACACGTGGCCCTCATCAGTGGATTTATTTATTCTTTAAAAAATTACGTAATTTCTTATCAGGAACGTAGTTTACACATTGGATGTTTTCTGTGAATAACAAAGAAAAATATTATCGTTGATTAATACCACAGTTATGAATTATTATTATTTATCTTTGGTTAATTTCTCAGTCGGAGATTGTTAAAAAATTCTTGTATTTGAGATTTAATAAAATGTCTTTTTTAATTAAAAATTATTTGTGTAACATAATTACAATCATAATATTTATCTAAATTTTAAGCATGCTGGAAAACTGATTCTAATATACATTTAATTTAATTTAATAAGATGATTTATAGTAATTTACAACTGTGATGTTGAACATAGATGACAAATTTTGGACAAAGTTCCAAAAACGTCGGACCTTCGATATTTATGAAACTATCTATACTTTAGACATTTTGACGCGCTAATTTGCATTTATCTCAGTAAAGACAAAAAAATTTATATTTCTTTTGAAAATTCTTTATATTAAAAACTATTACTGTAACCAATCACAGGGGTGTTTTCCCGCCCCTTCCCCACGAGACATTAGAAAGGGGTAGCTGTGTGGATTAAATTATTTCTGTGTCCATTTTTTTCTTATGTTTCCCACATAACCGTTCCACTGAAATGAGTTTGAAATCCCTCAACCATTGTAAAGTTTTCTCCCGATCTAGTATAATTAAAATCAAACTAGGAATATTATACTTTTGACCCATTAGAATGAGAAAAAAAGCGGCAAGACTAAGAAAAAAATCAGATGTTAAAAAAAAAGATAAAAATGGTAAACGAAATAATAAAGAAAAATGGACGAGAAACTGCCTTTGCTCCCTGAAAAATAGGCTCAAAAATAGTCGAGAATAATGAAGATGCACCCGAAAACGCGAATGCTGAAGAAAGACTCAACCCCTTACGTATCCCATCTCGCTACAATTCCTAAACTTTGTCCATCTTTTTCTGGAAATTCATCATCTTTACAGTAAAAATTAATATAACATTAAATGTGTATTTCGATGAGATCTACAACTTTTCTTTTGAATTTTTTTCGAAATTTCCATTATTTACGTGAGTGAAGAGAAAAAAACCATGATTTTATCAGTTTTTTATGGTTTTTGCAATGAAAATCTAATTTGCGCCGATTTTCACTATTATATTCGTAATCAGCGCGTCAAAATAAATAAGTATGCGTAGTTTCAAAAAAATCGGTGGTTCGACGCTTTCGGGACTACATCCAAAATTTTTCCTCATTTCACACAAAAAAAACATCCAACTTGTAAACGACATTCCTGACAGGAAATGATGTAATTTTTACAGACTTAATAAATCCACTGTCAAGGCTTACTTATTTACTATCAGCGAAAATAAATGTTACGTCAGAAACGGTACCAAAGAGTTTGACATCAAGGCCAACATAAAATTAATAACTTTGAATATTTAATAGTCTACATTGAAGCTATTGAAGCATTGAAAGAAGCTACATTGAAATTATCTTCAGTCATATATAGATATGACTGAAGATAATTTCAATGTAGCTTCTTGGTAGTAGTAAACAACCGTTAAAAGTATTTCACTTTTATTATTAGACTCGCTGCAAAATAAAATAAATTTCCCAAAGATTTTACTTCTTACAGAAAATATCATCGGAGATTTACGTACATTATTTTAAAGGCTTCTTAAAAGTGGGAAAGTTATGGATATTTTGAAAATGAATACAGCTAATGGAAAACTGGGAAGCTATTGGGAAACTTTTAGAGGGTAATGAAAACTTATGGAAGATTCAAAGCTTGTCAAGTTTTATTGAGGGCTGAGAATTCTTGTCACATTTCTGAAGTAATGAATGGCCTTTTTAAATCTTGAAGACCAAACGGCTGGAGGCTGGTGCCCTCCTCAGTATACGGCATATATCGATCATGACTTCTTTGGTTCTGGTTTTGTTTTCATACTTACCTCTGAGTGGCCGAAATTTTGTGGGACTGACATCAAGAATAGATACACCACCTCATGACAATTTATCTGCCTAATTTGGATATGATTTTTTACATATGGAAAACATTTCCCCCATCAAGTTGGTAGTTGGGTGTAAACTTCAAATAATGGACAATACAAATAATAATGTAGCCTCGGATTGGATTGACACTTTTTTGACGAAAGGCATACCCTCGGAAATATCAGGAATGTTTCAGGTGATGAAAGAAGACTCGGTGTTTAGAATGCTAGAGGTGTAAATGATCTTATGGAAAGTGGATTGAGGGATATAATAAGCGTAAGGAAGCTTAATATTTTTTTATGTACCTAAAACAAGGAAGAAGGGATGGGAGATAAGAAAGACTAAAAATGGACTAGAATTATGGTCAGGAGTAGATAAGAAATCGCATGGTAGCCAAGGCCATTTATTATAGCATGCTACGCTGCAATACATTGTAACAGATGTGATGTGAGAGATAGCTTCTGCGATTCGTTAAATGATTTTCTAGGTACTTGCGATCCTGGGAGAAGAATCATTATACTCGGAGATATGAATGACTTTATTGGTGTTCAATGCGAAAGTACGTACAGAGTTCTTGGTGATTGACACCACGGTCTTGACACCACGAATGCAAAGAAATTGGTGCTTGAGTTTGACCTATTCGAATTTCAGAATAAAAAGAGCACCTCAGGCGCAACCTACTACAGAGATGAGGCCTACTACATGAAGCAAATTACGAACTACGCAAGTCTTCTCTTTAGCAGCAGTGTGCTCATCTGCCATGATGACTAATTGAATCGGTCGATATTTATTATCTTAAAGATAAATTGCATCTTCGCCTGACTCTCCGCCTTGTCACACAATATTCTCTTAGATTTATTAATATTTTCCCAAATACTTTTCGCATTATTTTAACTTTAAATTTTAAATATGGGGGCAAATATCGATCTCAGGACTGACTTGATCACGTCATTCCTGTTAGACATGCCCATTTTAATATTTTTAATGTTTCATATTTTTTCTTGAAAATTGTTCCATTTTCATAAGCCAAATAAAATTATTCGATGCATTAAAAACCTTTCGAATTGAAATTAATGATTTTCAAAAGCTATATTTGTAAATTGTGAACAAATGAAGAATTACAAATTAAAATTGTTTTATTCTCATCGCTTTAATTTAGAATCATTCAGTGTTTTATTTTGAAATTCTTTTTCAATCTTTTTAAAATCGCAGATTTTTGTTTACTTTTTACAGAATTAAGTTCTATCAAGGGAACTGCAGTTCATTCGTGAGCCCCGTCTCCGCCAGTTGAACGACAGCATAACGAACATCCTGCGCTAGGATTCCCAACTACGACTGTCCATTATAGGCACAGAGAGATTGGGTTGTGGTATACTGAACCACCTCACAGACGACTCCTCCATGCTTCTATTCTACCTCCAGGTGATAATGAGATTCCAAATTTAAGAGAATGCAGACGAAGAAATATTGTGGTCCATTACCTTCGTTATCTTTCCATCGGGTCTGGTTGGCCGAAATTCGGAGCCTATTAAAAATGTAAACACTCAGGGCCGTGTATATAATCTCTGAACCCGGCACGTACAAAAGTATATGCGCAGAGAGACGCGATATACGTGACTTCTGAGTAATGTTAAAGTTATTGAACAGTGAAAGTAAATTATCACCAATGTCTTAAATTTTGTTGTACTATTCGATTTTCCGTTTATAAAATGAGCTACTAATAATGCAATAGTTCTATTAGTAACATAAAGTATAGTACAGGTGAATAGACTCGAACCCCATCCAGAGCTAATTCTTGGCAACAACGCATCTACTTCATCGCTTCTTCCTAAACTGCAAAACACTGAAATAACCAACTTTAATTGCAAGATCCTTGCATATGGAATTTTCTGATTGATTATGGTAGTCTATAGTGTCACGGACATTTTATGACCAAAAACAAAAAATCCATCGGGCCCTTCATGAAGAAAAAAATTTATTTTTATGTTCAAAGTATTTCAGCATGAAAGAAAATTTGGGAATTAAATACAGAGGACTTTGCAGCAGGGATTTTCCAACTGACTATGGTAGCTGGTAATCCCGCGGACATTTTAAGCATTTTTTTATGTTTAAATACTTTGAACATAAAGAACGACTTTTTACAAAAAGGGACCGATGCATTTTTTTTTGTTTTTGGTCTTAGAATGTCTATGAAATTACAGAATACTCTTATCAGTCAGAAAATCCCATATGCAGGGACCATACAATTCAATTTTTAGAATCTTTCTGAGTTTTGGATATTTTAAACATAAAATTCGAGTTTTTTCAAGAAGGGCCCTATGGATTTGTTTGTTTCTGGTCATGAAATGTCTGAAGGATTGCAGATTGCAGATTGCAGATTGCCATGATTCCATCAAAACATCATCTTTTCAACAAAATATCATATTTTCATCAAAACATCATGTTTTCATAATAACACCGTATTTCCATTTAAATATTATGTTTTCATTGAAACATCGTATTCTAATGAAGACACCATCTTTTCATCAAAACATGTTTTCATCAAAGCATCGTATTTTCATCAAAACATCATTTTATCACCAAAACATCACGTTTTCATCAAAACATCACGTCTTCATCAAAACAATGTGCTTTCATCGAAACATCGTGAACAAAATCAAAAAATACAAGCCTTTCGCCTTTTTACCTTCAGAAAATGGGCCTCTAACAGCTCAGAAGTTCTCGAGAAATTACCACTAGATATGCTAGCCTCAGGTGGAGTTCATCACCTTAAAAAAGATGAAAGTCTAAAGGTCCTCGGACTCGCATGGGATCCCACGAAAGATACTTTCATCTTCAAGGTCGACTTTCCACAAACTGAAGGTGAACCTACAAGAAGATCGGTGCTTTCAACGATCGCTAAATCGTTCGATTTATTAAGATGGATCACACCAGTCATCGTTACAGCAAAAATATTTATGCAGAGAATGTGGATGAGAAACATTGATTGGGACGACCTTCTTCCGGATGATTTAAAGACTCTTGGGGACGAATGCCGCAAAGACTTTAATCAACTTCAAAAAATCTCCACTCCACGCTTCATTGGACAAAATCCCTCAACTCGGTATAGAAATTCACGATTTTCTGATGCGTCGATCCGCGCGTACAGTGCGGTCGTATATTTTTTCGCGTTCTTCACACACACATACACACTCACACACACACACCGATTTTCAAAGTACTGATGCTGAATTAAAAAAAGCTTTCCGCAATGTTACAAGAAATAACAATCGTCGAGCACATCTCGCTTCTGATGGGACTACATGGCACTTCATTCCTCCAGGTGCACCACACTTCGGCGGAATATAGGAAGCTGAAGTGAAATCAATGAAGCGTCACCTTCACCGAGTTGTCGGCAACAAGACTCTGACCCTTGAAGGATTCACAACTTTCCTGTCGCAAGTGGAGAGTTGTCTAAATTCACGTCCACTTAGACCACTGCGAGATGACCCAACTGATCTGTTACCACTTATTCCAGGACACTTTTTGACCGGTAGGTCTCTGGAAGCAATGCCTGAACCGTCATTACTAAATCTCAATGCCGACCGTCTTTCACGTTGGCAGCTGGTCCAGCGACTTCACCAGCAACTATAAAATCAGTGGACACATGATTACCGTCATTCTCTCCAAGAGAGAAACAAATGGCAAACTGCAAAACCGAATATCCAGCAAGGGATCCAGGAAGGGGAGCTTGTGCTCATTCATGAAGAAAACCTTCCTCCTACCAAGTGGGCACTCGGCCGTGTTCTCGAATGTCACCCAGGTCGTGATGGTAGAGTACGAGTTGTCACCGCCCGAACTACGTCTGCGAAGCACTTGAAGAGACCTATTACTCTGGTCTGTCCTCTTCTCATCAGAGATTCCCAGTCAAAGCTTCTTACTGCCGAATCAGGAGGTTCTCAGTCAAGGCTTTCCACTGCTGAACTGGGAGTTCCCCAGTTAATCCTTCCCACTGCAGTACCAGGAGCTTCCCAGTCAAGGCTTTCTCAGAATGTCTATGAAATTACAGAATACACTAATCAGTCGGAAAATCCCATATACAGAGACCATACAATTCACTTTCTAGAATCTTTCTGAGTTTTGAATATTTTACACATGAAAATAGAGTTTCTTCAAGGAGGGCGCTATGGATTTGTTTGTTTCTCGTCATGAAATGTCTGAAGGATTGCAGACTGCCATAAGCAACTGAAAAATCCTATACGCTATAACCTTGCATTCAACATTATATAATTATTTTTTTATGTTAAATACTTTGAATATATAAGTCAACTTTTTTCAAAAAGGACTAGATGGATATTTTTGTTTTTGGTCTTGAAATGTCTGTGGAATTAGAAACTACCCTAATCAAAACGTCAAGGTCTCATCAGAATATCACGTCCCATCGAAACATCGTGTTCCCACTGAAACATCGTGTTCCCATCAAAACATCTTGTTCTCATCAAATCTTCGTGTTTTTCTTAAAACGCCACGTTTTCCTCAAAACATCGTGTTTTTATCACAATATCGCATTTTGACAAAAACAACGTGTTTTCACTAAAAGATCGTGTATTTATCAAAACATAGTATTTTCATGAAAACATCGGGATTCTATCAAAATATCATGTTTTCATCAAAACATCGTGTTCTCATCAGAACATCATCTTTTCAACAAAATATCATATTTTCATCAAAACATCATGTTTTCATCAAAACATCATCTTTTCAACAAAATATCATATTTTCATCAAAACATCACGTTTTCATCAAAGCATCGTGTTTTGATCAAAACATCTTTTCATCAAATCATCATCTTTTCATCAAGACATTACGTCTTCATCAAAACATCGAGTTTTCATCAAAATATCGTGTTTCCATCAAAACATCATGCTTTCATCAAAGCACAATATTTTCATCGAAATACCATGTTTTTCTCATAACATCGTGTTTTCATCACAATATCGCGTTTTTACCAGAACAACGTGTTTTGACGTGTTTTGACGTCTCCATCAAAACATCGAGCTTCCATCAAAATATCGTGTTTTCATCAAAACATCATGTTTTCAACAAAACATGACATTTTTATCAAAACATCGTGTTTTCTCCAAAACATGACGTTCTCATCGAAACATTACGTTTTCAAGAAAACATCACGTCTTCATCAAAGCAACGTGCTTTCATCAAAACATCGTACTTTCATCAAAACATCACGTTTTCATCAAAACATCGTGTTTTTATCAGAACATCGTGTTTTCACCAAAACATCATGTTTTTACCAAAAATCGAATCTTCATCAAAACATCGTGTTTTCATCACAATATCGCGTTTTCACCGTAACTACGTGTTTCCACCCAAACATCACGTTGTAAAGAAAACATAATTTTTTCATCGAAACATCGTGTGTTTATGAAAACGCCGTGCTTTCCTCAAAACAACGAACTTTTATTTAAAAAATCGTGTTTCCATCAAAATATCCTGTTTCCACCAAAACACGATTTTTCCTCAAAACATTATCTTTTTATCAAAACATCATATTTTCATCAAAACATCGTGTTTTAACCGAGACATCTCGTTTTCATCAAAACATCGCGCTTTCATTAAAACATCGTGTTTTCACCTAAACATCACGCTTTCATCAAGACATCATGTTTTTATCAAAACAGGATGTTTTGATAAAAACATCAGGTTTTATTAAAACATCGTGTTTTCACCAACACATCTCGTTTCCATCAAAACGTCGTGCTTTCATCAATACATCACGTCTTCATAGAAACATCATTTTTTCACAAAAACATTGTGTTTTTATCCAAACATCGAATATTCACCAAAACATCACATTTTCATCAAAACAACGTGCTTTCATCAAACCATCATGTTTCCTTCCAAGCATCGTGCTTTCGCTGAAACATCGTCTTTTCACTGAAACATCGTTTTTTCAGCAAAACATCACGTTTTTATAGAAAAAAAGTGTTCTCCCCAACACATCTCGTTTTTATCAAAACATCGTGCTTTCATCAAAACATCTTGTTTTCATCAAAACATCTCATTTCCATCAAAACATCACTTTTTCATCAAAACAGCGTGTTTTCATCAAAACGTCATATTTTCATCAAAACATCGTGTTTTCACCTGAACATTACGCTTTCATCAAAACATCAAGTTTGTATCAGAAGCATCGTGCTTTCAACAAAACATCACGGTTTCAGTGAAACATCATGCCTTCACTAAAACATCGTGATTTCACCAAAACATTACGTTTCATCAAAACATCGTATTTTCACCAACACATCTCGATTTCACCAAAACATCGTGCTTTCATCAATACATCATGTCTTTATCGAAACATCGTGTCCTCACCGAAACATCACGCTTTTATCCAAACATCGTATTTTCATCAGAACAGCTCGCTTATTTCAAAACATCCTGTCCTCATCAAAACATCATTTTTTCATCAAAACATCGTGTTTTCATTCAAACATCGCGTTTTCGCACAAACAACACATTTTCACCAAAAGATCAAATTTTCATCAAAACATCCTATTTTCATAAAAAAATTCTGTTTTTCAAAACATCACGTTTTCATCAAAACAACGTGCTTTCATCAAAACATCGTGCTTTTATCAAAACATCATGTTTCCTTCAAAACATCGTGTTTTCGCTGAAACATTGTGCTTTCACTGAAACATCGTGTTTTCACTGAAACAACGTGGTTTCACCAAAACATCACGTTTCCACCAAAACAACATGTTCTCATCAACACATCTCGTCTTTATCAAAACATCGTGCTTTTATCAAAACATCACTTTTTAATCAAAACATCGTGTTTTCATTAAAACATCGTATTTTCATCAAAAGCATCGTTTTTTCAACCACACATCGTGTTTTTACCAAAGCATCACGTTCTCATCGAAATATCGTTTTCTTACCAGAATATCTCGTTTTCTTCAAAACATCGTCTTTTCACTAACATATCGTTTTCGTCAAAACATCGTGCTTTCACCAAAACATCGTGTTTTCAACAAAACATCTTGTTTTCATCAAAACATCTTGTTTTCATCAAAACATCTTGTTTTTATCAAAACATCATGCTTTCATCCAAAAATCGTTTTTTCAACAGAACATCGTGTTTTCATAAAGACATCGTGTTTTCATTAGAACAACACGTTTGATGAGAACGTCGTGTTTTCTTTAAAACGTCGTGTTTCCATTAAAACGTTGGGTTTTCACCAAAACATCACATTTTCATCGAAACATCCTGTTTTCATCAAAACATCCTTCTTTTATCAAAACATCACGTTTTCATCAGAACAACGTCTTCTCACCAACACATCTCGTTTTTATCAAAACATCGTGCTTTCATCAAAACATCAGTTTTTCAAAGAAACATCGTGTTTTCATTAGAAAATCGTGTTCTCATTAAAACATCGTGTTTTCACCGAAACATCGTGGTTTCACCAAAACATCACGTTTTTATAAAAAAAAATCCAGTTTTTATCAAAACATCACGTCTTCATCAAAACATCGTTCTTTCATAAAAACATCGTGCTTTCGTCAAAACATCGTGCTTTCATCAAAACATCATGGTTTCATCAAAAGATTTTGTTTTTACTGAAACATCTTGTTTTCACTGAAACATTGTAATTTCATCAAAACATCACTTTTTCATCAAAAGATCGTGTTTTTACCATCAAATCACGCTTTCATCAAAACATCTTGTTTTCACCAGCATATCTCGTTTTCATCAAAACATTGTGCTTTCATCAAAACATCATGTTTTTATAAGAAAATCTTGTTTCCATCAAAACTTCGTGTTTTAGCAACGCATCTCGTTCTCATCAAAACATCGTGCTTTCATTAAAAAATCATGTTTTCATCAAAACATCGTGTTTTCACCAAAACATCATGTTTTCACTAAAACATCGTAATTTCACCAAAGCATCACGATTTCATCAAAACATCGCACTATCACAAAAACATCATGTTATCACTAAAACTTCGCATTTTCACCGAAAAATCACGTTTTGATCAAAACGTCATGTTTCCATCAGAACATCGTGTTTTCAAGGAAACATCACGTTTTTATCAAAACATCGTGCTCTTATCAAAACATCATGTTCTCATCAAAACAATAGGGGAAATAATACTTACTGGATTTTTTTTCTGCGAATCCCCACTTCGCCAACACGACAGATGTTTCCATATCCATCACACACGACAAAAATAAACTAAGTATACAAAAGTTACACGAGCGTCCCTGAATCACGTGTCGCATACAAGTAAACCAGAGATCACGTGATCAATTCGGGCGCCAACGAAAATATTCGAACTAATCATCTCTGCGCATGTGTATAGCAAAGAAGCAGTTTGGATCAAAATAATCATTCGTTTGATTTAAAGAAATAATTTTCTGGGTTCAAAGTGATGTAGTCAAAAATATTAGAAAGACAATGGTAAAGAAATGATTTCTTGAATTAAAAACAATCTTTTTCCTGAGTATTGAGTTTTCACTCAAACCACGTGTCCAATGTCTACTAAATGATGTTCTCAATTTTAAAAGTTTGTTCTAGCCTAAAAGATAGTCAACTGATTTTACCAGGCAGTCTGCACATATTGCCAATGTTAATAGTTCCGGGTGTTTCAAGGTTAATAATGAAACTGAGTGATAAGGTAGCAATCGGTATATATAGCGGAGGATATATTCCAAATTTATCAGTTATTTTTCACGAAATCGATCAGGAGAATATGAAGACCGTTATCCCAACTCTACTCTTCACCTTCGCGGTTTTAATTAATTTCAATGGTAAATATTCCCAATATAACATAAATCATAATGTGAATATGAAATATTAGATGGTTCCGAAGTTTAAATTCAAGATTTGGATTTAACAATTGAAGCATTAATTTCGGATTTTCAAAGATTTCGTTTGCTACAGTTAGCAAATATTATATAATCACTTACAATATTTCATTATTCAGTTCCAAATGATTCTGCGTTTGAATTCATACAATTTCAATATTTTAAGGTTGCATATTTTTTCTTCAAAATTGTTCCATTTTAAGTCAACTTATTCGATGCTTTGAAAACATTTCAATTTAAAATTAGTGATTCATGAAAGCTATATTTCTAAACTGTGAACTCGTGAAGAATTCCAAATTAAAATTGTTTCATTCTCATGGCTTCAATTTAGAATTGTTCAGTTTTTTATTTCGAAATTGATTTTTAATCTTTTTAAAATCGCAAGTTTTTATTTACTTTTCACAGAATTAAGTGCTATTAAGGAAAGTGCAGTTCATCCGTGGCCCCAGCCCCAACCTCCACCCCCACCCCCGCCCGCGCCAGTTGTCGAACGACATCCTAACGAACATCCTAGACTAGGATTTGCAAATAGCATTGAAGTATATGGGGGCAGAGAAATTGGGTTCTGGCATACTCAACCACCTCGCAGACAACTCCTCTTTGTTTCCATTCTACCTCTAGTTGATAATGAGATTCCAGATACAAGAGAACGCGAACGAAGAAATATTGAGGTCATGTATCGTAGTTACTGGTCCATGGGGTATGTGGCTTATCAATACAATGTACCTAATGGAAACATTGTGGGAGTTTCAAAGGAAAGAAGGATCTAATTACTTACGTGAAGATACAAGATAAGCAATACAAATATATGAAAATTATGTAATATTTTTGTGATGTATATACCAGAATAAAACAGAATTAACTGAAAATTACTCTTGCTCATAATATAATGCTTAAGTTACTGAACAGCGAAAGTAAATTATCACTCGAACCCCAGCCAGAGCCAATTCGCGGCAACGCAACAACTTCATCGTTTTTTCCGAAACTGCATAACACTGAAATAATATCTTTTATGTAGACATTAGTATGCAAATTGTAGACTAATTATGACAACCTCGAACTTTGACATCGTCTTGGTCACAAAACGATAATTTATTACATGTTTAAAACTTTGTTTTCTTAGGCAGAAAATGTATCTAATTTTAATTCATTTTCACATTTTCATAGAGAAAATTAAATCGTAAGACGCAATGGCTATTACTATATATGACAATGCTTTAAAAACATCATTCGTCGAGAGAATACTCCAGTCGCTCGACTCGAGGTTACGGCAAGAATAACCCACTTAACCTAAAATTTCAAATAAAGGAGAATTTTACTCAATTACTGCATCACATAATAGAATAAAAATCGAAACTTCGGCAGAGATGAGGTTGAATCAACGAAAATCTATTTTGCTGCAATCTTTGTTCAAACTGTGAGCGTGTTGACCATATACTTTGTTATAATATGGCGTATAAACATACTTATTCAGCAGTTCAGCACTATCAGCCTGAACAAATATTGCATCAGAAACGGTGCGAAAGAATGATTTATATTATTTTCTGTAACCTTCCTGACAAAATAACAAGTAACCATGAATAATAGAAAATAATATAAAACGTGCGTCCTTCGGCGCCAAAATAAATTACGACATCTGCTCTCAGTTTGGATTATGGAACCTAATTGGTACTTGAAATTTTTAAAACCAGCATACATGATCGGTTTCTGAACGAGCATAAAAATATTATTTGCAACTTGAATACGATCAAGAACAATAAGACAGTGGGGCTGAACCAAATTTAATTGCAAGGTCCTTGCATATGGGATTTTCTGATTGATCATGGTAGTCTATAGTGTCATAAACATTTTCTGACCAAAAACACAAAAAATCCATCGTGCCCTACATGATAAAAATTGATCTTCACGTTGAAGGTATTTCAGGGCAAGAGGAAATCTAAATATTGAATAACGAGGACTTTACAGGAGCAAGTTTCCAACTGGCTATGGTAGTTTGTAATCCCATGGTCATTCTGAGCATTTTTTTATGTTTAAATACCTTGAACATAAAAGCGACTTTTCCTAAAAAGGGCCCGATGCAGTTTTTTTTGTGTTTGGTCTTAGAATGTCTGTAGAATCACAGAATGCACTAATCAATCAGAAAATTCCATATACAAAGACCATACAATTCACTTTTTAGAATTCTTCTGAGTTTTGAATATTCTAAACATAATAATCGAGTTTTTTTGGAAAAAAGACCAAACCTCGTGATTTCATCAAAACATCATGTTTTCCCCAAAACGTCGTGTTCCACCAAAACATCAGGTTTTCATCAAACCATCGTGTTTCCACCAAAACATCGGGTTTTCAGCAAAACATCCTGTTCTCATCGAAACATCACGTTCTCATCATAACATCGTGCTTTCGTCAAAAAATCGTGTTTTTATTCAAACATTATGTTTTCACCAAAACATCGTGTTTTTATTCAAAAACATCGTTTTCAGCAAAATATCGTGCTTTCATCGCAACAACGGGTTTCCAACAAAATATCATATTTTCATCAAAGCATCATGTTTTCATCAAAACATCGTGTTTTCACTAAAACATCACGTTTTTATCAAAATATCGTGCTCTCATCAAAACCTGGTGTTTTCATCGGAACACAATCTGTTCAACAAAACATCATGCTTTCATCAAAACAATGTGTTTTCACCCAAACATCACGTCTTCATCAAAACATCGTGCTTTCATCAAAACATCGTTCTTTCATCAATACATCATGCTTTCATCATAACACCGTGTTTCCATCAAAATATGTTTTCATCATTCAAAATACCATGTTTTCATCAAAACATCGTGTTTTCACCAAAACACCACGTTTTCATCAAAACATCACGTTTCATCAAAACATCGTGCTTTTATCAAAACAGCGTGTTTCCATCAGGACATAATCTTTTCACCAAAACATCACGTTTTTATCTAAAAATCGTGCTTTCAGCAGTACATCGTGGTTTCATCAAAACATCATGCTTTCATCACAACATCGTGTTTCCTTCAATATATTATGCTTTCATCAAAACACCATGTTTTCTTCGAAATACCATCTTTTCGTCAAAGCATCGTGTTCCCATCAAAACATCGTTTTTTTGTCAAAACGCGATGTTTTCATCAAAACATCATGCTGTCACCAAAACATCATATTTTCGCCAAATCATGATGCTTTCACTAGAACATCGTGCTTTTACCAAAACATCACATTTTCATCAAGAGATCGTGTATTGATCAAAGCATCATTTTTTCATCAAAACATCGAGTTTTCATCAAAACACCCTGTTTTCACGAAAACATCACGTTCTCATCATAACATCGTGCTTTCATAAAAAAATCGTGTTTCATTCAAACATTATGTTTTTACCAGACATCGTGTTTTCATCAAAAAATCTTGTTTCCAACAAAATGTCGTGCTTTCACCACAACAACGTGTTTTCAACAAAATATCATGTTTTCATCAAAACATCGCGTTTCACCAAAGCATCACGTTTTTATCAAAACATCGTGCTCTCATCAAAACATCGTGTTCTCATCAGAACATGATATTTTCAACAAAACATCATGTTTTCATCAAAACATCGTGTTTTCGCCAAAACATCACGTCTACATCAAAACATCGTGCTTCCATCAAAACATCGTGCTTTCATCAAAACATCATGCTTTCATCATAACACCGTGTTTCCATCAAAATTTGTTTTCATCAAAGCACCATGTTTTGGTCAAAATACCATGTTTTCATAAAAACATCGTGTTTTCATCACGACATCGGTGCTTTCGTCAAAACATCACATTTTCATTAAGACTTCGTGTTTTCACCAAAACATCACGTTCTTATCTGAAAATCGTGCTTACAGCAGTACATCATGGTTCTATCAAAACTTCGTGCTTTCATCACAACATTATGTTTTCATAAAAATATTATGTTTTAATCAAAACATCATGCTTTCACCAAAACATCATGTTTACACCAAAAATAATATTTTCACCAAATCATGGTGTTTTCACTAGAACATCGTGCTTTCACCAAAACATTACATTTCCATCAAATGATCATGTATTGATCAAAGCATCATTCTTTCATAAAAACATCGCGTTTTCATCAAAACATCGTGTTTTCATTAGAACATCATGTTTTCAGTAAAACATCGTATTTTCACCAAGACATCACGTTTTCATCAAAACATCGTACCTTCAGCAAAACATCGTCCTTTCATCAAAACATCGTCCTTTCATCAAAACATCGTGCTTTTATCAAAACATACTATTCTCATCAAAACATCGTGCTTTCACCAAAACGCTTTCGTCAAAACATATTGTTTTCCTCCAAGACATTATGTTTTCAATGAAACGTTACGTTTCCATTCAAAACATTATATTTTCAGCACAACGTCATGTTTTTATCAAAACATCATGTTTAAAAAATTACCAAAATGATACTCAGATAAAAAGTTGTCTTGAAATATAAGCATCGTCCTCTTCTCTGTTTTGTTGCGTACCACATGAATATCTTCTTTACACAAACAAAATTATTTTTCTACAAGATTAGATCAAGTTTGTCACAGAAGGATAATTTTGCTACAAAAAGATTTTTTCTGAGACTAATGATTATCTTCTCAACCTTAAAAACAAGAGAGAATTCCGCTTGTGTCAAAAAGCATCCTTTTGACTCAAGAGGGCATTTCTCTGAGTGGAAGAGGGATTCACTCCCATTTCATTTTCTTTTTCCGGAATAGGTATGAAGAAGTTGCTGTTTAACATTGTTTTTCGTTCCGTGAAGTGGCACTATATGTATATGGCTAATCTTCACAATTGCTTTAAAAAGACTTTATACCGCAGTTTTGATTTTGACCTATTATTTTTTATTGACTATTGACTATGATTGACTATTTTTGACTTATTTTGGCTTTGAGGAACATCAAAAAATGTTGTTGATCCTAATGAAATTCTACAGTTCTCGTTTATTCAAGAAGGAGGGAAGAGGACCGCAAGCATTTTCAATTTGAAAAATTTGTATTTTACGCTACACCCTATGACCCTACTGCACAGCAAGAAAATCTAGAAATCGGGAATATTACAAGATTCAACAAATTCAAGAAAAATCTAAGATTCTTCTTACGAATTCAAAAATCAATTATAATTATATGTATATAAGTAAATGAAATACCTTTGATAGGCAATTTCGAAATCGAAATTTATCAGCTACATTCAATTCTTTGCATACAAAATTGAATGATTGTTCATTCTTTCTGTCTTGAATGATTAATTTGTATTATGATTCCTAAGTTTTTAACAGCATCTGCTATTTTTTCTATTGACTTATCGTGACGTTATTGAGGAACCCTAATTCAAAGAAGTGTCTAAGCAAAAGTTATTATATACAATTTATTAAGGTCACTTTTTCAACTTTATTGAGATTTTTGTTCATTTTTTCATTCCTCCTCCCCCTTTCCCTTTTCACTTCGTTCATATTTGTTGCAAGTAACAAATAATTTAATGGAGCTGATGAAAATATTATATTTTGGATATTTCATAAAAATGGCCAAATGAGAGTCACAAATAATTTGCAATTTTTACGCTTCGTTAAGCCTTAGCTTAATATTAATATTTACAAATGAATCGTTAGCAAATAAATTATTCTAATTTAAGAGCCTTAAGCCTAAGCAATTTCAAATTGAAAAAGTTTATGAACTATTACGAATTGAAACGTTAAAGATTAATCAATTTCAAATTAGAAAAGGTCAAAATTGTACAATTTTAAATTGAAAACGAACGGAAAAGGCATAATTTCAAATTTTAGCTATTAATACCGTTCGTGATTCCAGTGATTCCAGTTAGAAGAGGTAAAATTTTTAATTTGAAGATAATTTATTAAGGAAATTGAAGAAACCCTGCAAAGCGAACATTTTGACCAAAAAGCTTCGGAAACTAGTTATTAAAGTTCAAATTTTAGTATTTAAGTATAATAAAAAGATCATAGAATAAGTTTTTAAATTTCATACGAAACATTGGTTTTCGATATTTTGCATCTATTTATTTTGTTTGGTATACCTATTCTCTGTGGTATTTATATCGATGATATGAAATTGAATTAAAATAAAAAGTCTCACTGAATGTATGAAAATTATCATTTTCAATATTTGTAATTTATTTAAAAAAACGGAATATCGAAAATTTAATTTTGAGTTCTTATTAGAATGATTGTAACAAAGAGATGGAAGAAGGAAATAATCCCAATTTCATAACTCAAATGAAAAATGTATACTCAGGCTTTTACATGCCTGCGGAAGAATATTTTTTATGATAACAGTTTCTGTTTCTAACTTTCTTGTTAGCTGAGTCTGCCAATGTTTCAAAATCCCCTTATCTCTTTCCTTATATGTACATAGTTATTTGCTAATTGTCTATTACAAAAACAAGTGTAAAATTTTTCAACATCCAGGTTCAAAGCATCGAACCGATGACGAAGAGAATTTTTTTGTAATTAAATTGCTTTTCTAGTATTTTGATTAGATTAATTCTGAAAATTGAAATTAGAGAATGAATTAAAATTTTCCCTTATTATTGAGCGCCACTTTTTCAATATCTACACATAGTTTATTTGTATATCTGAAAATTTAATTAAAAGTTCGATAAAAGTCGCGGCAAACAAGCTGATGACGAAGAATATATTTTATTTTTTCTCTTCTTGACCTCTTGCGTCCCTTTCCTTTTTCTTTCTCCTGCGTCGTCCTCATTCTGCTTCAAAAGAGAAAGCAGAGATGAGGTCAAATGGGAAAGACAAAAATGTTGATCAAATTTTGTGGGTTGATTTGGAACCTGTCTATTCAGAATATTCCATTTTTCAAAAAAAAAAAAGGTAATAATCCAAACCAATAATACATTTCTAAAAGGTTGCCCTGCAGATTGCGACAAATCCTTGCTCAATGTCTCTCTTTCAAAGTGTCATAAAGATCGAAATAACATTTACTTTCTCATGAAAATTTTTCCTGCACTGAGAAAGGAAGACCCAAAAAGTTCAGGAATCAAAATAAAACTTCGAGACTACCCGCTTTTCCCGCTCATTAGAGACAAATTTACAATAAATGTACAAATAAAAAAGAAATAATTTATTGTACATTTGTCTCTGATAAGCCGGAGAAGCGGGTAGTCTCGAAGTCTAATTTTAATTTTTGAACTTTTTGGATGTTGCTTTTTCAGTCCACAAAGAGTTTTCATAAGAAGGTAGATTTCGTTTCGATCTTTAAGAAGTTTTAAAAGGTAGACGTTCAGCAAGGATTTATTCCATTTTGCAGGGTTGCCTGTGAATACTGAAGGTTTCTTTTAAAGGAGGTGTTAGTGGTACATTCAATTTACCAAATGAATGAAAGATATGTATTTTACTCATAAATCATTGTCGAGGGCGATTTGAATCGGTAATTAAAAAATAATTCAAAAGAAAAAATCATGTCAACTTCTTTGACGCGCCTATTTTCAAATTTTTCTAGTGCTTTTCCTATATTTTTCAAGTGTAGTTGGCGGGTTTGTTCATTGAATTTTTGGTTTGAAGGTGTAAATAGTATTTTTGAAGTGTTTTTTAAGCGAAAGAACAAAATTCACGATGAGTGTTTTATTTGTACTATTTCATTTTCTGACAAACAAATATTTCCTAATGGCTTCAGTTTCTGAAGAGAAGAGGTTACTAAATATTTACGCGACAAATTTTAAAATTTTCCTTCAGAAAAGCGAAACTCTGCATCTGGAAGGAGTCATATTACACCTCAAGTAGCTTGGACTAAACAGTCTAACGAAAATCGTTGTCGAGGGCAGTTCGATTCGGCATTTAAAAAAGAATTCGAAAGAAAAAATCATGTCAACTTCTTCGACGCGCTTATTTTCAAAATTTCCTAGTGCTTTTCCTATATTTTTCACATGTAGTACGGAAATGTATCGAAAGTTTGGAAAATTTATTGTAATTTACGGAAACTTTTAAAAATATATGGAAATTCAGGGATTTTGGAGAATTTTTGAAATGTGCGGAATCTTGCGCAAATATATGGAAGGTTCTAGAAACTTTTGGAAATTTATACAGAATTTTGAGAAAATTTATGAAAAGATTTTAATATTGTGGAAGGCTTTGGAGAAATATAAGAGTTCTAAAATTGACCTTTTTATAAGGAGAATTTAGGGAAGCTTATGAGCTTGTTAAGTTTTTGTTCACCGTTGAGTATTCTTGTCACATTTGCATTGAATGGTCTTTTTCCATCTTCGAGACCAAACTGCTGGACACTGGTGCCCTCCTCAGTATACAACACAAACCGATCATACTCATTTGGTTCTGACTTGGTTCTCATACTTTCCTTTGCATGACCGAAGTTTGGTGGGACTGGCGTTATGAATGGACACTCCACCTTTTAACGATTAAGCTGCTTAATTTGGACATGACTTTATACTTATGGAATGAATTTGTCGCATCAAGTTGTGGTTAGATGTATGCTTTTAACAATGAATAATACAAATAATAATGTAGCCTCGGATAGGATTGACGCTTCTACTGGTGAAAGGCATGTTCTCGGAAAAGTTTCAGGCGATGAATGGAGATTATGTGTTTGGAATGCTAGAATTGTAAATGATCTTAAGAAAGAGGAATTGCTGGATACAATGCGCGTGAGGAAGCTAGATATTTTGCGTATATCGGAAACGAAGAAGAAGGGATGTCAAGTGAGAAACATACAGAACAGACTCAAACTTTGGTCAAGAGTAGATAATGAATCATATGGTACCCAAGGAGTCGGTCCGATCATGAATGAGAGAGCAAAGCAACATGTCAAAAAGTATGAATATGTATCACCTAGATTACTGTGGGTTAGAATGAAAGTGAGAATCACAAGACTATTTACCATAGCGTGCCACGCTCCAGTTGATGGTGACAAGAGAGATGTAAAAGATATCTTCTGGGACCCGTTAAATGATATACTAGGGACTTGCGATCCAGGGGAAAGAATAATTCTACTTGGAGATATGAATGGCTGGGTTGGTATATCGTGAAAAACTGAATAAATAATTAGAACTTCTACTAGAAATACTTAGCGATGAGGAGAGGACTAGATTAGAAAATGATTACAGGGATAAAAACAAAAAAGCCATGATACTAGTCAAAGAAAGCAAGGATAAAATCAAAGCGGAAGAAGATAAAAAATGCAAAATGACTTTGAAGGAAATAA
>JAUMHM010000002.1:2240206-2259316 GCA_032362435.1 Melikaiella ostensackeni | reverse complement strand
TATTGCCCACGCACTGCCGTCCTGCTATGAATGTTCCCGTTATAAAAGACAAGGGGTCCAAGGGGACGAGAGAGGCGCTGCGAGGTCAGCGAAGCAACTCCACAACAACGCAGAAGTGTATGAAAAAAGCGGGCAGATTAAAATGGCCACCCTGATATATGTACGAACATACTTAAAAATCAGTACTTTGATAAAGTTTGATTTTCGAGCACAAACAATTCCACTTACAATATGATATGATAAAACCAAAAAATGGAATTATTCGCGCGGCGGATTCTTATAATGTTCTATCCAGATCTTTGTCGCAATTCAAGTTGGGTGATAGTTGGCATCTAAGACCGAAAACGCTTTCCTATCGGGCTCTATCCGGCAAGTGAGCGATCAACAGAATCAAAAAATGGAATTGTTCGCGAGGCGGATTCTTACACTGTTCTATCCGGGTCTTTGTTGGAATTTAACTTGGGTGATAGTTTGCATCTAAGACTCGAAACTCTTTTCTATCGGGCTCTATTCGGTTAGTGAGCGGTCAACAAAATCAGAAAATGGAATTATTCGCGCGGCAGATTCTTATACTTTTCTATCCATATCTTGGTCGAAATTTAACTTAAGTGATAATTTGCATCTTAGGCCGAAAACGCTCTTCTATCAGGCTCTATCTGGCTAATGAGCGGTCAAGAACCAGAAAATGGAATTATTCTTAAGGCGGATTCTTACACTGTTCTATCCGGGTCTTTGTCGGAATTTAACTTAGGTGATAGTTTGCATCTAAGACCGAAAACTCTTTTCTATCGGGCTTTATCCGGCTAGTGAGCGATCAACAGAACCAGAACATGGAATCATTCGCGCGGCGGATTCTTATACTGTTCTACCCGGATCTTGGTCGGAATTTGACTTAAGTGATAGTTTGCATCTAAGACCGAAAACGCTATTCTATCAGGCTCCATCTGGCTGGTTAGCGGTCAACAGAACTGGAAAATGGAATTATTCGCGTGGCTGATTCTTATACTGTTCTATCCGAACCTTGGTCGGAATTTAACTTAAGTGATAGTTTGCATCTCAGATCAAAAACGCTCTTCTATCGGGTTCTATCTGGTTAGTAGGCGGTCAACAGAACCAGAAATTGGAATTATTTGCGAGGTGGATTCCTATAATGTTTTATCCGGATCTTTGTCAAAATTTGACTTGGGTGATAGTTTGCATCTGAGACAGAAAATGCTTTTCTATCGAGCTCTCTCTGACTAGTAAGCGGTCAACAGAACCACAAAATGGAATTATTCTCACGGCGGACTCTTATACTGTTCTATCCGAATATTTTCCGGAATTCAACTTGAGTGATAGTTTGCATCTAAGACTTAAAACGTTTTTCTATCGGGCTCTATCCGACAGAATATGCCCTGCTTAAAATGACGGATAGGATCCGACAGAGTCCGTTACAAAACCGGCTGAAGGTCTGGATAGCCCATTTCGGATTCCACTTCGCCCCTATCTGGTTCTTATTCTGTTCATAATATCTTACACGGAAAACTAGCGGCTGTATGCGGATTTTATTTGGGATGACATAACGAAAGTGGCATTTTATTCGCCTCTATCCGGCACTTTGTCGGAACTCAAGTTGCGTTACTGTTTCCGTTTAAGACCGAAAACGGTTTTCTATCTGGTTCTAACCCACTTTCAAGCGGAAATCGGAAACAGAAATTTAAGTTATTTGCCCGACGGAAACTAATCTGGCCTTATCCGGCACTTTGTGGGAACTCAAATTGCGTGACTGTTTCCATCCAAGTCATACAGAATTATCCGTCATAATTTTTAAAATTTTTTAAAAAATTAATATACTTTTTAGTAACACATATTTTCTTGATTAGTATATGTATTTCAAATGCTAAAATAATAAATGAAGGTCTAAATGATTTTTTTTTATACAAAAAATCTAAACCGAATGTAATTTTTATAAAATCATAGCCAGCAATATGATATATAATTTCAATGAATGTTTGAATTTTTTCTAACTTTGATAACAATTAGTTAAATTTGCAGAACAATTAATTGAAATTCGACTGAAAATCAGTAAATTTGAAGTAATCATGGTAAAGTAAGAAGTCAGCGACGATCTGACTAGCAAGTATTTCAATAATTTGACTAATTCAGACACGTGGAAAAATGGCACGATATGGGAAACGAGACTTGCTACAATTATTTGCAAGTTCAAAATAAGCAAGGTTACTGAAACTCATTAGTATATTTTTATTTAACATCAGAAGCTGATTTTTATAAGAATGATATACGAAAGTAAATATACATTTTTCTTTAATTTTTACGACTTATTTTTTTCAATTTTTGACCTCCGGTTGAATCTTCACTTTCAACATTAAAGTTAGAAAAGCTCTGAACGCAAATGTTTTCCTAAACTGTTTCTAACATACTCGTAGAATATTTTGCCCAAAATATTTTAAATTTTGTATCGCATTCAAAATTTTTTAAGCTCCAAATTCAGTTAGGCCGTCCAGATCCGAATGTTTGTCATTTAGGAAAATTTTCAACATTTTATAATAAAAATTACTGTGATAATATATCTAGCCATCACAAATTTTTTACCCAAGTTTTATATGAAAATATTTTTTGGTTGGTATTTTTCTCGGTTGGCCCTGGCTTTTCAGCGGAAAATGTTGGCCGGGATTTTGCTAAAAAGATCCACGCGGTTCGATAGCTCAGTTGGTTAGTGCATGCGTATTAGATAAAGGATAATTAAGTAGTTTTTGTTAGGGAGGGTGGAGGGTTCGATTCGCAGCGAGCAAGTGCGATTTTTCGAAGCGTTTTTGCGTGCAATTATATGCGTAAGTGCCAGTATATAAAATTGTGTATCATTAAAGATAAATTAAGTGCCGTCATAATATACGAAAAAATTTTTTGTTACAAATTGAAAATGATCTGTATGAAGCCGGATACAAAACCAGATTAAAAAATTCTATGCATCGGCTAAGTGCCGAATAGAACCGGATTAAAAGTAGGATACAAATTTATAAGTTTCCGAATATAATCAGATAAGTAACCGGGTAGGGTAATGTAGGGACCGAAAAAATCCGCATGGAGACGAATAAAAAAACCATATAGAAAAAATTGTATGCGCCGACCAAGTTCCGGATAGAACCGTATTTAAAGTCACACACAAATACCGTATAAAAATCCTAATAAAACCGAAGAAATTCCGGACCCTATCTGTCTCTAACGGATCCTATTGGTCATTTCAAGCAGGGATAAGCGATATCTGCCTCTCGAAACCCGGTACACGCGTGCGTTAATCATCGTGAACTTTTCATGTGTAGCTTGGTCACCCTCCTCGAGTTTATCGCGTATACTCATAATCTCATCGCTACGCCTTTGCATCGCGGTGATCCAATCCGTAATGACTTGTACGCCCATAACTGGTAACCCTACGAGTTCCAGTTCTTGGCCCGGTTTCACGGGACTTCGGCCTCATCCGTCGGCTATCGCGTTATTTACCCCTTTTAGATATTCAATCCGATACTGATGTTCTGATAGTCTCACAAACCAACGTCCTATTCGCGGACTTAGATTCCTTTCATTCTCTAGCATTTTCAAACTGTTACAGTCGGTTCTAATAACGAATTTGATCCCTAACATGTAAACGCGAAAACGTTATACACCGCCATCTATAGCCAGAGCCTTCAACTCATACGAGTGATATTTTGACTCGTCTTCCGTCGTTTTTCTGCTATAATAACAAATCGAATGAAATTTTCTATCTACCTGCCTTTGTAACAATACCGCACCTGACCCTACTTAACTGGCGTCAGTATGTACTTCGGTTTTTGCTTTTGGTTCGTAAACTGCAAGCACGGACTTGAGCAGCAGCAGCCGTTTCAGCAATCAAAAGTTTGCTTCTACCCCATATAATTGTCACACTTTCTGCTGTTAAATCAGTCAACGGTTTCGCGATCTTCGCGTACCCCTTCACAAGATAATCGACATTGTACTTAAAAAACTGACATGTTTAATCTCAAAGTTAAATTCGCGGCCCTCAGTGCATCAAAGACTTTCCGCAAACTTTCTAACCCTTCCTCGAAACTTCCCGAGGGTACAATCGAGTCGTCAATATGAGTCATTGCAATGTCATTTGGTACACTTTCTAAAACGCGATACATTAATCTTTGAAATGCGGCCGGTGCATTACAAAGCCCGAAGGGCATTCTTTCGAACTGATAATGGCCATCAGGCGTTACAAACACCGTCTTTGGTCTAGAATCCCTCGCAATAGGTACCTGATGGTATCCGCTCGCCATATCTAAAGTGGTAAAAAAACTTCTTACCCGCCATCCAATCCAACAAATCATCGATTCGAGGGATCAGATAGTGATCCTTGATAGTCTGCTTGTTCAGCGCCCTGTAGTCGACACACATACGTCTTTCTCCGCTCGGCTTCTTTACCAGCAACTTCGGGCTAGCATACGGTGAACGACAGTCCTCCAGGATGTCACAGTCCTTCAATTCCTGGATCATATCCTTCGCTTGCTCCCCCTCGCTGTAAGACAATCGATACGGCCGATAGAAAACAGGCTTCTCGTTCTCTGATTCGATGTCCAGTTCCATGACATTTGTGCCTACAATTTGACTCATGTTTCGAGCCACTAGGTCCCTGTACTCGTTCACGAGCTCTAGAACATGTTCCGTTTCCTCGCCCTCGAGATCCGTGTTCAGCTCACTCAAGATCACCGCTATGTCATTTACCGTTCGTGATTGTGGCGGCTTTTCATCACATTTTTCTCTGCGAGCCACGATATTTCCTGGAGCCACCTTCATCTCTTTCCCCGACAAATTCAGTACCGGTAGCAAAACTTCTCCTTTACCGTCAGTTCGAATCACGCACCGCGGAAAATGATGTCCTGATTCACGAATACCGCCTTCCACTAGCAGTTCGCAGTTTTAAAAATCCGTTTTTACACCAATGTGGCCCACGTGACTGTTTGGTATCATCACTGAATCACTTGCCGCAGCACTGTTCTGGTTGTTTCACTCACCGCATCCGTGCGCACTGCGTTATCATCTGCGATAATGAACAACATCCCCGCGCGATTTGTAATCATAACGTGTGGCTTTTCGGTGTAGGGTTGACCCACCAACAAGGGTACCTCCTGGGCCTCATTCGGCACCACGTGTCCGTCCACCGAAGCCCTCACTCTGTCGATAGACAAATAAGCACAAAACGCCCGACTGTCTTTACAATTCCGTTTCCGTACCCCACGAGTAGTTTAATGTCTCCGACCGTAAACATGATTTCAACGCGCTTCACGTCTTCCTCGCAGACTGCCACGGCACCGCTTCCCAAATCCACGTAGCTAGGCAATGAATGGCCGTCTAGCACCGCACTTTTGAAATACTTTTGGTGCGTTGTCCCCACAGTATTCACGGTCTTTACACCACCACCCGTACTCGTACTCACGGTACTCGACGAAGCCCCTTCGTTAGATCGTGCAGACTTCCAGCCTTCAAATCTGGAAGTAGGTCATGAGGCTCAGCGTATCGACTTAGAGGGCCGGTAAATTGCGATATCGGTTATTATTTAGTCCGTTAACCATCCACCCGACAGTTTCCTCGCTCTGCATGCCGGCCTCATTGCATCGAGCCAGCTTCTCGTAAAAGTATTCTACGATACTATGACCCGATTTTTTTCTGTAATTTTGAGCCTCAAGCCGAAGACTCGAGCCACCTCCGTTTGTGGACATTTTTATTCCACTTGCCACAAATTACCGTCGACAATAAGTAAACTTCGTGCACTAGTCCAACTAGCCACCAGTCACACAAACTAGATCACTGACACTTCCCACAGCACACAACAACAGTACAGCACTAGGTCTTCCGTTTCGCGCTCCAATTTTACCCGCGACCGCGTATCACTCAAAGACTCGCGTGAATTTTCAGCCTGTATCCCCACCGAGCAGGCGGTGACAGGCGGCGGGAACACGAAACAGTGGAGTGAATTGATAAGAATTCTTAATGACTGGTGGGACTCAAGAAGGCAGAAGGAGATTAATAATCTTGAAACGTAGATAGAAGAGTTGAAAAGAGAAATAGAGGGTGGACTAGGAAACGAAGTTACTACTTCGTCTCTGAGAAAAGCGATAGAACGCGAAAGGAAACAAGCCGAAGAGCTGTCAGCTGTGAAAGAAGAGCTAGCAAGAGTAAAGTACAAGCTTTGGCTGATAGAGAAGAGGAGATACGGAAGAAATACACAGGTGTCAAGTCTCCGAATCAGCGGATGGGGACTCACAGAGAACGAAGGATACTGGGGAAGAGGTTGAGCAGATAACAAAGGATAGGAATAGAGTAAGAAACACAAAGAGCTCGAGGCAGAGCAGGGAGGGGGAAGAGCCAGAGCGTGCGGACTGTGCCCGATCAGAATCCCGGGAGGAAAATGAAGAAAAACAGATGGATAATAGAAACGAGCAAAATTTACCAGAAAAACTTGGATGGGGCGAGCTGGAGTATGAAATTAGGGAGAGAAGGAAGAGAAGAAACAGCATAAAAGTGCGAGGATTCAGATCTAGAGGGAGAGATCTGAGAGAGCAAATAAGATCAACATTATTGGACTTGACAGGAGTTAATATTCTGATTAAAAGTCTAAGACACATAGCCGGTGGAGCTTTGATCAAACTGGATTCATGGGGGACAAAAAGGCGATTACTGGCCAATGAGAATAGACTGAGCAGGACAAAAATCTTTGTCGACGATGACATGACATGCAGATAACAGGAGATTCACGACTGGATACGAAACAAGGTGGGGGCAGCAAGGAGGAATGGAGAAAAAGCTAGTGCGAGCTATATGAGTTGGACAATTAACAACGGGATTTTTACATGGATCGAGGAAGAAGGAAGAGTGGAGGAGAAGCCCTTTCGTGCAGGAAGAGGGGGGAGAGGCGGTAAGTGGGGATATTAAAGGTGTTGTATGGAATCTTGCGGGAGGTGGAAAGGTTAAAGGAGTGTGGTGTTTTTTAAAATCCTTTGACATAGTGATAGTGCAAGAGACGTGGATTAAGAAGGAAAAGGAGAGCATCTTTTTAGACTCCCTAGACAAGGATTTTATATGGATTACCAAAGCTGGGGTAAGAAAGAAAAAGGAGGGTAAAGCAATGAGAGGTCAGCTTGTTGGAGTGCGTAAGAATGTATGTGGCAATGTGAAAATGGTTGAGTGGGAGTTTGGAATTGTGGTTAGTGCAGATGGACTAGGCAACTGGGGAAATAAGGTGAATATTATATCTGTTTATAATAATGTAGGGGTTTCAAGGGCTACGGCAAAAATAAGAGAAGTTGTAGAGAGTATGGAGGAGAGGGGAGAAAGAGTAATTATTTTGGGGGAATGGAATGCGAGAATAGGGGAGGAGATAGGGTGTGGCGAAATGGACACAAATTTAGCTAAGAACTATCATAGGACTAGGAAATCCGAAGACAAAATTGTAAACGCGAAAGGAACCAAATTGTTAAAATTCTGTGAAGAAATGTGGCTAATGATTATGAATGGGAGAATTGGCAATGATCGCAAAGGGAAGTGGACGCATCTCGGGGAGGATGGTGGTTCGGTTATCGACTGCGTGATTGAGCCTGAGGGAATCAGAGATTCGGATATAAAAGACATCGATGTGGTAACGAGAATGGAATCAGATCATTTTCCGGTGACCTTCGAGATAACTGGGAAAGGGAAATCGGGAAAAGGTGCTAGAAAGAATAATAGAAGGAAAAGGGGACAGGAGGAGGGACCAGACTTAGAAGGACAGCAAATAACTTATAGATTAGTGTGGGATGAGAGTAAGAGCAAGGAATATAGGGAGAACATGGAAGCCATCGGGAAGGAAATGATAACGGAAAACGAAGGAAAGTGGGAGGATAAGTGGGACAGACTAGTAGAGAGCATTAAAAAGTAGCAGTAAGGGTTAGCATGACTAGGGAGAAGAAGCCGAAAAGAACAGGAGGGGAAAGAGAGTTCAAGGAAAGAGATGACGAGGAAAAGAAATTGATGAAAAACATTTTTAACCAGTTGAAAAAGTATTTGAAGGCAAAAGGAAACAGGGAAAGAGAGGACTACAAAGCGAGTAGGAGGAAACTGACGGAATACCGCACAGAAAGAAGTAATCGGGAAAGGAAACAGAAGTGGGAGAAGGTGAAGAATAGTTAAAATATGGAAGATTTTTGGGTGACAATAGGTGAGTTTAGACCAAAACGGAGATATAGAGGGAATGGGATTAAAAAAGCGCAGTGGATGAGGCATTTCGTGAAACTCCTGGAAGGCCAGGATATTGAATCAGTAAATTCAGGAACTCAGGAAGGGCTAGAGGAAAGGGAACGAACTGACGCAACACATGAAAGGGAAAGCAGCAGGCGAAGATGGTATCGCCATAGAATTTATGAAATGGCTACTGAAAGTTTGGGCTTCAGAGGTACACAGGATACTGAATGGGTTCTGGATAGAAGGTAAATTGGCTCGTGGCTGGGAAAAAGCGCAGATATTTTCTATACATAAAGGAGGGAATGAAAATGAAATGGGATATTATAGAGGAGTGGCACTCTTGGATGCCGAGTACAAAATCCTAACAGCCATCTTGGAGGAAAGACTTAGAGGGTGGCTAGAAAAACAAAGGAAGTATAAAGAAAGTCAGGCAGGTTTTAGAAGAAAAAGGGCTACTCGGGATCACGTGTGGGTTCTCAATTCGCTGATCAACAACAAGCTGAGGGCTAAGGGCGGTAAACTGTATACAGCGTTTGTAGATCTCAAGAAGGCTTTTGACACTGTCGATAGAGGGATACTAATAGAAAAGTTAAAGAAAATAGGGATAAAAGGTAGATTGTTAGATATGATAAGAAAGATATACAGCAGTTGGGTAAATGCAAGGTAGGTTCGTTAAGATGGCAATGGAAGTCGATAGCACAACTTCAGGTTACACATGGAGAATGGAGGCAGGGAGACAGAGTTTAGAGATCGAGGCTAGGGTGCGAGCAAGCAAGTACCTTATGAGAATTTGGAAAATGGATAATGAAAGATGGCCAAAAATCTGTTTGAGGGAAGAGTTGAAAGGAATAAAAAAATAAAAACCCCTCGAGTTGGGAAATAACATTTGAGAAAGCTTGCCGGGATGTAGGTGATGGAGTAACAGCAGAGTTGCTTTGGGAAGGGGGGAATGAAGAAGAGGTCAAGCAGAATCTAGAGAGAGGAGTCGAGACCATTTTAGCGCAGGAAATACAGGGAGATTGGGGAAGAATAGACAGGTCATCATATTGTAGCGGATGCAAAAGTTGGGAATCCCAATTAGGTAGGGAAGAATACTGGGAGGACGAAAAGATAAGTGAGAGGGATAAAGAACAGTGGGCACGGTTAAGATGCGGGAATGTGGGCAAAGCGGGAAATAAACGATTTGAGAACACATTATGCAGATTATGCAAAAAAGAGGACAACATTTTCCATACATTTAAATGCGAAGGGGCTATTGAGGTATTAGATCAAAAATGTGTGGAAGGGGTGAACGATTGGGCAGGTGAAAAGAAAGGGAGGCTTCTTGAAGAACTAATAGTTAGAACTTTAAGTGGAAAGCCGAACCTCATCCTCTGCGAGTACGCTAGGAGTTTTGGAAAAGAAGCAAGAGGGAAAGAAAGTGCGAGCGATTTGTAAAATATTAGCTCAAAGTACCTATGTTAACTTAAGATGACGGATCTAGACGTTACGACGTCAAACTATTTAAGAGGTTGTACAGAATTTCTTCTTAGCTGTTAAGGGTTTATTTTTTTCAAGATTATATAAACATAATGTTCCTAAGATTCTTTAGAAAATTCAAAAACATTTTTATAGATTTTAGATGAGTCGGAAAAAAAATCTGGAAAAATGTAAAGAACATTTCTTCATTTTACATGATTTCACCAAATTTTAGAAAAAATTCAAGTCAGTTTAAAAGATACGTGGGACTTTTAGAAGTTTGGAAGACATGTAAAAATATGTTATTAATTTTCTGAAATCTTTTCAAGTACTAAATTATTTTTGAAATTTTTAGAAATATTCTCTTGAAATTTTTAAAAATATTCTCTTAAAATTAATTTTTCAAAATTAAAAACCATTAAAAGTTTTCCCTTTAGAAAAGCACCTAAAATTTGTTTAAACTCTTTTGAATTCAAGTGAATTTAGAGGAATTCAAGGAACATAAGAATTCAATGAAATTGATCAAAATTCAAAGCGAATTTTCAAAACATGCAAGTGAACTGAAAACAATTTAAAAATATTTTAAAAATTCCTTGAATTCATTAAATTTTGAGTGAATTTACACAAATTCAAGGAAATTCAAAAGAGTTTAAAGCAGGTCATGATAAAATAAACAGAATTCTGATTGAATTCCAAATGACTTGGAAAAGTCAAAATGATTACATTAATTTCAGTAAAATTAGAGCGGATTTACAAGAATTCAAAGAGATTCCAGAGAACTCAAGGAACTTCATGGGAATTCAGGGTGAATTCAAATAATTCAATAAAATGCATAAATAGGTATAGACTTGAATTCAGTAGCGGTTAGCCCTTGGGTTCTCTGTTTTGATTTATTGATAGAAAAGTGACTAAAAAGTGATTTGAGAAAAAAAGAGATTTGAGAAAAAAAGTGATTTGAGAAAAAAGTGACTTAAGTGACTGTGTGGCAACCCTGCAATTCGGTAAAACAAAAATTATCTAATATATGAGTATAGTATTATCAGGTCACATGATTGTAGATTTGGGTAAAATAAGTTTCATGTACAATAGAATCTGGGTAATCCCTCCCCGCCTCACCTCCCCCTCCCCTCTCTCGTGAATGAGGAAAAGTCCATCTGGTCATTCAGTCTCAAAATTCCGATACGATACCGATCCGATACTGCATTCTTCGATATTTTTCCGATACGACACGAAACCGAGCCGATCCATTCCCATACTCATCATCATCATCTCAGTATCATCTAAGTATCGGAAAATATCGCAAAGTGGTACCTTTTCTTATGGAATGACACACATAGTAAATGTTTTAAAATAAACTTCATATGAAAACGAAAAAAAGAGATGAATCGGATAAGTAAGTAAAATCTAATCTGGGAAAGCAGTTTCTACCTGATAGTGTCAGATAGAGATCATATATCGTTCCTCGTCTTACTGGTGGTAAACGTTTACTGCGTTGGCTATTCAAAGCCATGGCAACATCGACTTCCAAGTACCGCCACTGCTACAATAATCTCTAAGTTATAATTTTTTGTAGCTTTTTGTGAGTTAGGTTTCTATGCAACTACTTCCAATGTTTGTTTAAAAAAAAAATCAGTAAAATTTTGTTTTTTACTGTAGAAGTTAAGATGAAAAAAGAAAATTATTTAGAACCAGTTTAAGACATGTAAGTATGGAATTTCTTCAGGAGGCAAAGGCAGACTATTGTTGCCTGTTTTTCAACTCATTTTATCCCAGATTTTTGATTCCAGAAAGAAAGAAAACATTTCTTATCGTTTATCTAGTTTTTTATAATTACCTCGAAAGTTAAAAGGGCATCTTCGTCTTCACGTTTGTAATATTCGATATTTACTGTGATCAGGCCCTCCGGGTATCCTCTGACAGTAATCAAACTGCTTCTAGGGCCAGTGTATAAGAAGAGCAAACTCCCATCGAAATAAGACTCCGTTAAGGGTTTCAACCCAACAAAATGCTCATTCAAAACGCTGACAATACTTGATTTCAGATTAGAACGCTTCTCTGAATCGGCGATCGCATTTGCGGAGACTGTAAAGTCCAGGAGAACTGTGTGGGCCACCATCTTTTCCAAAAGCTAAAACATAATTTTACTTTTATACATTTATGAAGAAAGTATAAATGGTAGGCTTTTTGTTAAAATATAACCGAAATCTAGGTTCAACTACGTGAAATTAATATTACTTTTTTTATCTACTTGTATAAAAAAAGGAGAGAAAGAAATTGCTTCGAACTTCATGAATTTTCCATACCAGTTCATCTTTCTTTGCTTTATGTCTGGCTGGTATGGAAAATTCATTCGAGTTATTAGTTCATGAGTAAGTTAGTTGGTTTAAAAGAATTGGTCACATGGAATTCTGGTACATGCCCTTAAGTATGTTTACTACGTGTTCTACGTGTTCACAATTGATTGACGTGAAATTGGAGTGTCTTCAATATGGATAGCTCTTTGTATAAATTTACCCTGAGAATATCCTGAATCAGATAGCATTCAAAATTGACCAATATTTACTTGGGAACCTTCAAAAATGAAAAATTTAAATTTTAACGCGTAAAAAATTGAACAAATTTCATTGTGAAATTAAAATGTTTAATGTAAAAAAAACTGCTTTCTCGACTGGTAAAACTTTTAGCTTCACCTTTTTTTATTTGCACAAAATCTAAAGTAACAAAAAATACCAATCGCGTTCAAGTAATGTCATCTTATCCAATATGTGTACACAATTTAAATGCAACTTTTAAGGATGCTGCATATTAAATGGCGGAGTCCATGTCAAGGATCACAAGAATTTTGAATAATTCAAAAAAATGGAGGAGATATGAAACTGACATTTTTGGTACTTTTTAAAATTTCATATCTTTGGTTCTAATTATCCGATTTAACTTTTTAAGGTCAAAATTTGTTGTAATAACATGTACTTTCAGTTGCAAAAATTCAGAAAAGAAAGCAAATTTTGGACTTTTTTTGGAAACCCAAAAAACAAAAATCACGTTTTTGAAAATAGGTCATTTTTAATTTTTAAAAATCTTTTTGTCAGATGAAGGTCTAAATGTGTTTTACAAGTTTTGTAAGTTTCATAGTGGGACATTCAGTGGTTTTACGAGAAAAAAATTCACATCCAACGTTCGGCACGATTAAATGTTCACGACCGTTGCGTTCCACAGAGGGATGGAAGTCCGGAAAAACTCGCCAAAAGTCCAAAAAAAATAATCAAATTTTTGCAAAACTCATTACTCAAGGGTTTTTGTCACAGATTTCAAATACTGCATTAAAAATTAGAATTCAAAATGGCGGATCCAATATGCCGACAAAGCTCTTTTTTAAATTATCAGATTAAAACTAATTTTGTTGAGGTTTTCTTGCTAAAAAACTTAAATATTGTATACAAATTCCAAATTCAAAATGGCGCATCCAAAATTGGGAGCAGGATTTTTTTTAAAATATTTGATTTGTTTAAAACTCATGTTATAAATTATTTTTTGAGACACAGATTTCAAATATTGTATTATAATTTTTTTTAAAATCCTGGTCTCTATTTTTAATCCGCCATTTTTATTTGAAATTTGGAATTTTCGGCTCAGAAAACCCCCAAAAAATGAGTTTTATACAATTCGGATAATTCAAAAAATATTTTTTGTTGCCATATTGGATCCGCTATTTTGAATTTTTATTTTTTATACGATATTTGGAATCTGTGGCTCAAAAAACCCTTGGATAATAAACTTTATACAAATCGAATTATTTTGTGTCTTTTGGCTAGTTTTTCTAGGCTTCTTCCCACTGTGGAACGCAACAGTCATGGATATTTCATCATGCCGGAAGTTGGGAGTTAAATATACATTTAGACCCTCATCTGACAAAAAATTGAAAAATGACGTATTTTTAAAAGCGCGGTTTTTGTTTCTTGGGTTTTCTTGGAAGAAAAAGTCAAACAATTTTCCTTTCGTTTCGGAATTTTTCGCAACTGAAAGTATATGTTATTACAAATAATTTCAGATCTCAAAAAGTTAAATCGGTTAATTAGAACCATAGATATGAAATTTGAAAGAGGTACCAAAAATTTCAAAGACCCATATCTCCGCTATTGCTTCGAATTATTCAAAAATATTTGTTGGGGTATTTCTTCACTATCAAAAGACTGAATACACTGAGTTACAACCAAATTCCATTTCAACACGAAAATTGTTGTGATCACTTGACATGGACCCCACCAAATAAAAATATTTGACAAGAATACATCTATGAATTCTAACTGCAAAAGAAAAAATCCCAGACCCTAAATCTAATCAATAATTTTAATTTTGTATTTAAATGAAGGCAAAAAGAGTGTGAAATATCTATTATACAATGAACCGTCTATTATTTCAATTCTTACATTTCTGATTGAAAACCGGGAAAACATGTTTTCAGCACTCACACGCACCCACTGTAGTATAATTTAGGCAACTGAATGTCGCGTCGAGTAAATAACTTCGTTACGAGAACGTGTTTTTATGTTACACAAGATAAGGGGCCGTTCACAAAATACGTAATACTCTTGGGGCTGGGGAGGTGTTAGGAAAAATATCATAGTTTATCATGCGGGAGGCAAGATAGGTCGAAACCCTGTATCACGATATGTAGATCTTCGTCAATAAGATAACTTTTTTTTATGTAAATTCCCAAATTTACAAAACACTTACTTAATTTATAATCAGCTTGGGGAAGCGGAATTTTACTTCTTTCAATGCTGAAATTGCAAATAAAGGGGAGAGACGGCATGTTTGGGAAAGCAGTACCTTTGGGACAAGTCAGTTTAAAAATATAAAATCCAGTATAAACTTTCGTTTTTTATTAAACATGTTTCTTTTGATTCTAGTAAAATTTTTCGAAAATTTCAACATGAAAGGATTTTTTGTTTGACTAAAAATAAAAAAAAATCAGTTTTGCAAGTCTGAAAGTAACAATTTGGGTAAAACTAGACAAAAATATTACACCGTTTGACAGAAAAGTGTGACCCCGTACCCATGGTTTCATATAATATGTAAAGTAATATTTAAAGTGATTGGATAGATTTTTTCTCTAAGAATACAACAATTCCCGGTGGTCACCCCAGCCACCTTAATTTACTTTTTATTTTTACATTAAATATATAGTGTTGTAAAAAAAGTAAAAATAAAACATTTTCGTTTTTGTTTTTATTAATCGGCAAAAATACAAAGGGCTTAGGAGGATAAGCATACAAAGTTGCCCCCACACATGTCAGACTCAAATGGGATGGGATGGGATGGGATGGGATGGCATGACCTTGAAATTGCATTTTTGTAGGAGCTACAGTGCTCTACTACGGAAAAACATAAGTAACAAATATTTTGGAGAAAAATGAGTTTTTGATATCAGAAGAGTCGTGAGAGAGCTGCATCTGACTATCACAATTGAAATTATAATTTTTAATTACATATAATAAAAAATCAATGTTTAAAATTGCGAAGACTGAGCAAATTGACCGAATATAATGGATAAATATAAGAAAAGTACCTTGCGGTGCCCTAAAATTTGTAAGATAAGTCGAATCCCAGGTGAAAATAATTCGAGCGGAATTTGCCCGGATTTTACGTGGATTTCGCATGGTGTTTTAAAACCTTTTTCCATCAGGATTTCGGGAGAATCCCGCGCGGAATTCCAGGCCAGTTTCGCGCAAAATATTTTCACCTGAGAAGACATATGTCCAAATCTAAGTCAAGGTGAAAATACATACGATAATACAAGTTAGTTAAGGGGTTAGACCACTGTGACGGGCGTTTTTTCAGGGTCATTTGCAGGAATTAATTTCTAACTTAATATTCATGATACACCAGTAATTTTTTTATTATTTTCTATACACATTGAAGAACCTGTCAAAAATTTCTTATCAAAAAAAATATAAAACTCGGCGAGTTAAGCCGCTTCGCGCATCCCTATGATTTTCACACATGGTCGGATGGTGTAAATGATTTCGAGAAAACCAGTCGTCCTAAACAAAAATAAAAAATATTCTCATTATCCATATTGTATTGGCTATCGGCTGACGGAGCATTTTCTCTCTTTTCATTTTTGGCGACGAGAAAAAAATTCCTGAATTTTTTACTGCGATTTTGGGCCCAAATTACATGTTATTATATAATTATTGAATAAAACATAATATTGACAAATTCGTCCGTCAACCGAAAGACACTAGTCCTTAGAATAAGTGTACCAAATTTCAAGTCGATTCGTTAATTAGATCTCGAGAAATCGTGTACACCGTTTTGAAAACATAGTTTTGAAAAAACGCGTTAGTTTTGGTACTAGTTGTTCCAGTGAAAGATTTGTTTAAGCTTCTCACCCTTGATCTGCCATCCCTGCCTCATAAAAGGGACCATCCTCTTCATAGAAATTCTCTTCAAGATCCGATCTCATCGCTCTTCTTTCGATTTATCCTCTTTTTGAGGCCTCGAATGATTTATAATTTTTATTTATTTATTTATCACAGGTAGGCGTTTTGGAGAATTTCGGAGCGCTTGAGTAATAGCTCGAAATTTCAATGAACACGACTTTGGGCGGATATGAGACCTTTCGTCCCTTATTTTAGAGGGTTTGAAGGATTTTTTAAGCCAATAAAAAAAAAATTCAAAATTTTACAGTGGTCTAACCCCCTAATAGAATCCCTAATAAGAAAATCCAACTATTTTTCTTTGAAGGTTAATTCTCTTTGATTGGTAAGTCTACTATTATATTTTTGGTTGAGAATTCAACAATTTCGTTAAAAATTCATCCTTGTCGGTTGAAAATTTAACTGCTTTGTTTGAAAATTCATTTGTTTGGTTTCAAAATTCGAAAATTTGATTGAAATTTTTTTTCTATCCTAACTGAAAAATATTTTCTGGTGTAAGATTCAACTATTTTGTTAAAAATTCTTCATTTAGTTTTGAAATTCATCTCTTTTGATAGAAAATTGCAATTTTTTGGTTAAAAATGCAATTATTTGGTACAAAATTAATCTGTTTGGATTGTGGATTCAACTATTTTAATGAAAATTCGTCTTTTTTGGTTGAATTCAACTGTTTATAATTTGAAATTAAAATCCCTCTTATTTGATATATTTTTCATTTTCATATATATGTTATACATACGTACATTATATACAATACATGCAATATATATATTATTCAGAATATTTACATTTTTCGTTCAGAATTTAACTTTTCTGCTTGAAAATGCAACTACTTAGTTGAAAGTTGAACTACTTTGTTGAAAATTAATTTTATTTGGTCGAAGATTAATCATTTTAGTTGAAAGTTCATTTTATTGATTGAAAATTCAACTATTTTGTTGGAAATCCGACTTTGAGGTAGAATATTGATCTTTTTGGTGGAAAATTCATACATTTGATTGAAATTTCGTATATTTTGTTGAAAATTCATCTTTTTCAGTCAAAAATTAATCTTCTTGGTTGAAAATTTATCTTTTGCGGATGAAAACTTAATTATTTGATTTAGAATTTATTTCCTTTGTTAAAAATTCATCCTTTTTGATGAAATATTAATCTTTTTCAGTTGAAGATTCAACTTTTTTCGTTCAAAATTCGTCTTTTTTTTCTGGAAATTCATCTGTTTTGGTAGAAATTGCAACCTTTTTGGTTAGAAATGCAACTGCTGGGAAGAAAATTAATCTGTTTCGGTTGTCGATGCAACTATTCTGTTGACAATTCGTCTTTTTTGGTTAAATTCAACTGTTTTTGATTTGAAATCAAAATCGTTTTCAGTTAGAATATCGAATTACTTGATTTAAAATGTAACTGTTTTGTTAAAAATTCATTCTGCTTTATTGAAAATCAATCTGTTTCAGTTGAAGATTCAATATTTTGTTCAGAATTCATATTTTTTTGTTGAAATTTCAACTTCCTGGTTGAAAATAAAACTACTTTGTTGAACAATCATTTCTTTGGTTGAATATTTATCATTTAAGTTGAAAATTCATCTTTTAGGTTGAAAATTGAAGTATTTTGTAGAAGGATAGTTTTTTTGTTCGAAAGTCGATTTTTGTACTGAAAATTTAACTATTCCACTTCTATTTAAAAATTTATCTTTTTTAGTTGAAAATTTAACTATTTGGTTGACAGTTTATGTATTTTTTGGAAAATTCATATCTTTTGGTTGAAAGTGGAACTACTTTGTCATAAATTCATTTTTTATGGTTGAATATTTATCATTTAATTTGAAAATTAATCTTCTTGGTTGAAAATTTATATTTTCGGGATGAAAATCAACTGCTTTGTAGGAAATTCGTCTTTTTGGCTTGAAAATTCATCTTTTTAGTTTCAAAATTCATCTCTTTTGGTAAGAATTTCGTCTTTACTTGTTGAATATGCAACTGTTCGGTTCAAAATTAGTCTTTTTTGGTTTAGGATTCCACTATTTTGTTTAAAATTTGTGTTTTTCAATTAAATTCAACTATTTGGATGAAAAATCATCTATTTTGTTGAAAATGCAACACTTTCACTCGAAATTACAAGGGTTTAAAGCGTTTTAAATTAAATTTCTTGACATTGATCATATTATTTCAAGTAGTATGTACATGAGCGATGCCTATAAATTATTTTATAAGCGTAACAATTATCTAATTACTTTTGAAAATTAAACATTTGAATGTTCTCATAAATTCTCGATAAATTCTCGAAGCTTTGGCAACATACCGGTATATTACCGGTAATATCGCCCGATTTTAAATTACCAATAATCTAAAAATACTCAGTTGCGCAGACTTAAATGCACTCTATAGGCAATAATTCAAACTATATTCAGGCCAGACGCCAAATTCAAACACTCCGCTATAACGATTCTAGTAACAAAAAACTAGCGTGTCCCAAAATTACACCCGGCGTCCCAAAATAGCCTTGGTTGACGATACATTTTTTTTTTTTGAAAATTTAGTTATTTATTATTATGGTTTTTTCAAATATATGTAAGTTCTCAAATTTTTTGTTGTAGGATGGAAGAGTCGTCTCGGGGGTTGTTACAACATAAGCAAAGAACGGAGCAGCTGAAGCAGGAGAAAACAGCTCTCACACTATCTTACGAGGTGAGAAATTACTTTTTATTAAGTAATTTATCAAATTAAATCGTAATTTTTATCTATTCCATTTAGTGTTCTATGCTTCATCCGAATTTAATTTTCTCACTTTTGAAATCAAGCAGTGCGAATTTGATTTTTCGGGCGAAAACTGATAAACGGGAAAACAAAATACAGAATCGGTAATTTCAAGTTGTGAGAAGCAAAAATGAAGTTGGTTAAAATGAAAGAAGGTCAAAGGTTTTCTTAAGAAGTCCAAAATAGTCCAAAACTATGAGACTTGAAAAGTTTTTTTT
>JAUMHM010000002.1:2224310-2240106 GCA_032362435.1 Melikaiella ostensackeni | reverse complement strand
GTCTAGCTTTCTTCGTACTTCCCTTGTTTTTCTAGCCAGCCTCCAAGTGTTTTATCCAAGATGGCTGTTAGGATTTTTACCCAACTTATTAATCCCTGCTCGCTTTCCTCCTAAAACCTGTCTAGCTTTCTTCGTACTTCCCTTGTTTTTCTAGCCAGCCTCCAAGTGTTTTATCCAAGATGGCTGTTAGGATTTTGTACCCGGCATCCAGGAGTGCCACTTCTCTATAATTTCCCGTTTCATTTTCCTTCCCTCCTTTATGTATAGGAAATATCTGCGCCTTTTCCCAGCCATGAGCCAATTTCCCTTCTATCCATAACCCATTCAGTATCCTGTGTACCCCTGAAGCCCAAACTTTCGGTAGCCATTCTATAAATTCTGCGGCGATACAGTCTTCGCCTCCTGCTTTCCCTTTCCTTAGTCTGTCTACTACTTTCGCTACTTCATCAAACGAGATTTCCCTATTTATTTCTCAGTCTAAATCACCCCTTTCCCCACTACTCCTTTCTTCCTCTCCTTCTGCTACCTGTTTTCCTCCCTCTTTATGTCCCCTCCCTTCTGCTTCCGCATGTGTCGCGTCAGCTCATTCCCTTTCCTCTAGTCCTTCCTGAGTTCCTGAATTTACTGATTCAATATCCTGGTCTTCCAGGAGTTTCATGAAATGCTTCTTCCACTGCGCCTTTTTATCCCATTCCCTCTACATCTCCGTTTTGGTCTAAACTTACCTATTGCCCCCCAAAAATCTCCCATATTTTTACTATCCTCCACCTTCTCCCACTTCTGTTTCCTTTCCCGATTATTTCTTTCTGTGCGGTATTCCTTTAGTTTCCACCTACTCGCTTTGAAGTCCTCTCTCTCTCTCCCTGTTTCCTTTTGCCTTCAAATACTTTTTCAACTGGTTAAAAGTGTTTTTCATCAATTTCTTTTCCTCGTGAATTCTTCCCTTGAACTCCCTTTTCCCTCCTGTCCTTTTCGACTTCTGCTTCCTAGTCATGCCAACCCTATCTGCTACTTTTTTAATGCTCTCTACTAGTCTATCCCACTTATGCTCCCACTTACCTTCGTTTTCCGTTATACAAGATATATCAATGCTACAATGTCGAGAAAAATTATTACTACGTTAAAATTTTATTACAATTTTTTTTCATTATTGCATTAAAAATGATATTTAGAAAAAACTTTTTACTACAATGTATATTCGATTTTTTAAGAATTTGTTATGCAGTAAACCCATTTTCAATAAAAATGTTGGTTATCTAGGTTCTGTACTGACACCTTTTAAATAGAATAAGGAAAATATATTTCGTTCATTTTAACGTTCAGAACATCACATTAGAAAGAAAGGGTCTTGGTTCTCAGGTCCTTGAAACACGTTGTCTTTCCCCTTCTGCGGTTGTTCCGTAGGAGGCCACCATCTGGGTGTCTAGTCTCAGAAGACTGAGACGATACCTGACGGTACCGAGCGATATATCGGTTTTCCGAGACCAAACCTATACGTAACCAAACCGATACGTAACCAAACCGATACTGGAGTCTCAGAAACCTATATCGATACGAGAAAAAAACCGAGATTTTCTGATAAAATACCGAGACAGTATCGTATCGAACGACATCACTACTCTAGGTTGAAAAATGAGTCGCCGGGGGAACTTTTGAAGTTGGAACTTTGAAAACCTGCTCTTCGAGAAAAATGTATCTAAAGTTGGCGAGTGCCATAAGCGCACTTGTTATATTTTTTCTTGAAACAAGAAATTTACCCACTTCCGGTTACTTCCAGGACACAAGGATAATGTCACCGGATATTGCATAGATTGAAGTTAGATTTCTCATCGAAACCCCAAAATCGATACGTTAGCCTTTGTTCGCCAAAACGCGTATATCTCCTAAACTGCCATCTACAAAGTGGTACCTTTGCTTATGGAATGACGTATATAATTATCGACTGCAATCTTAGATATTAGGGCAGGCCACATGCCAGGAATGCTGAAATAGAGGAATCCGGCACCCTTGTCTTATACTTCATTAATTCGATTGTAATTTTGTTTGCCATTGGATTGAGAAAGGTTATCAAAATTCGCTCCCTGTTTTCAACAAATCTTCACAGAGAAGAAAACATTTTTGTAATATCCTATATATGTGACCGGCTCCGAAGGAAAGGGTCTAGTGGCTAAAATCAAGTTTTCGAGAAAAACGTGTTTAAAGTTTGACAACAATTTCTCGTCGTTCTATGCTTGTTTAGCTCAGGTTTTAGTAGACAATCTGTACTTGGAGGTTTTTTTGGTCGCTGAATCCAGATTTGAAGTCAGAATTGCCAGTTTAAAAATGGCTGACCCAAAATGGTGGATCCAAAATTCAAAAAATGTACAATACTCGGGCTTCCTTGAAAAGGTGCTCACTAAGGAGGGTTTTTTTGGGTAGCTGAATCCGAATTTGAAGAATTCTCTAACTTCGCGAAATTTTAGACAATCGATCTCGGACAAATTGCATGTAAAAATATCAGATTTCAGCATACTGAAACCGTCAAAACCTCAAAATCCATTTTTAGCTACTAGACCTCTTTCTTCGGAGCCGGTCACATACCATATGTCTCAAATCAAGGAGGAACATGCAATGAGTAAATTCCAAGATTTTTTAATATCTTTGAAATATGTTAAACTTGTATTAATTCCTCGTCATTTTGTAAAATATAAGATTTTTTTTACCACCTTGTGTAGAAAATATAAGCTTTTAAATGAGCATTGTGTCTTATGGGCCTAACCTAGCAGAGTGATATAAATCGGAGATTTCTATTCTAAAATCCAAGATATTTAATCAGAAAACTTATGAAAGTGTAAAAGGGTCTTTCTAAAAGTCATAAAAATTAATAAACTAAAAACTCACTACGGATTAATATATAATAATTAATCATGAAGTGGTGTAATTCAACTTGTTAATGAAAATTGTCGTGCAATTTGGCAACGTTGCGTGAGGACGCCAATCTGGCGTGAAACCAACTCATTGAACATTTTGAGTGCCCTACAGGGTTATCAACATTTGAATTGGACTTAGTATAGGTTATATTTCTGAAAAATGTGCTGTTGGTTAGTGAAGTGCAAAACGAGGTCGGGCCAAGTTTCGGGTTCGCAACCCGACCCGAAAGCCTGACCCGAAACCCCTAACAGGCCTGAAAGTTCAATTTGAACAGTTTCCGGAAATTTTCGGTAATTTATGGTAAGTTACCATAAATTACTGCCAAAGTTACTGGAAACTTTTTAATTGAACTTTCGGGACGTTTCGAGTTTTCGAGTTGGGTTGTGAACCCGAAACCCGACCTGACCCAAAAAAATCCCTACCCGCCGGGTTCGGGTTTTTTAAAATTTTGTACACCTCTACTGTTGGTACAATGAGAATTGTAATGTTTTTTAGAAATATAACATAATTTTCAATTAAAAGCGCAGTGTTTGTTGCGCATGTTGCTTCTTGAACAAGTTGCGAATTTTAAACTTTTTCAAACTCCCATGCCCGATTTCATTCTTGAAAGTAACACATCAGCGCACGTCACACTTTATACTCGCCCTTAGAAGGTTTGAAACTCAGTTCTTCCTATTTTACTATTTTTAACTATTTCGACAATTGATATTTTCTTATTTGCCTGCTTGTTATTCGTAATTTGAAGTAATGCAGGTCAATAGGTCATCATCAAGCTCAGATTTTTGAATTATCCAATCATGAAAGTTGTCAGCATCTCTGCGAGTTGTAGAAATTCCTTTAAATAGATAGTACGTTTGTTTTGTTCATTGATTGGTTCGCTTGATGGCTAATGGTAGTCAACCAGAGATTTGGAGACGGCATTACAGGCAGCGACAACAGCCACACGATCCCACACAATTACTCCCATTAAACGCGGTGGCAAGTTTGAGAGATACTTTCCTACCTCCGGTGAGTTTTTTTTTTATATTTATGTTTACGCTCAGACTAATCGCACTTTGCAAAGTATGGTCCATTTCAAATGCATTTTGTGGCTATACTAATCCGCATGGCCCCAGTCTTGGAAAACATCATTTTCGAATCACTTACTATTTAACATATGTTTTCGCCTAGGTGAAAATATCCTTGTGGTTTTCCATGTAGAAATACACTTGGAAATCCACGTGGAAATTTGGGTATTATTTTGGAACAGTACACGTGAAAATACACGTGAAACTCCAAGCTTAATTTTTCAACTGTAAATATCTCGTAAACCATAAGAGATAGGCAAAAATGGATGTCATTTTTGAATTTTTGATAAACTGTTTGAGAAGTTACATGAACTAGTGTAGAGTAATTAGCAAATTAAGGAGGTGGGCCTTAAGGGAGGGTGGGAGCGCGGGAAATTCGGAAACGTGGAAAAGACCGATCGATTTACCACCCCTTCACTTCGTTCGAGTCCTTGTCCCGCGAACTTGTTTAGTATCTATTATCATTTCAGTCAATAGTTATAATTATTGTAGTCATAGTAAGATTCGTTCCTTATACGCGGGTGAGATCGCGCTATTCCAATCGCTTGCAAGAAGGAGGATAATTCTCAACGCTGATCACCACTTATGTTTGGCGCTGACATCAATCGTCTTGTAAGAGTAAGTCAAAATAAATTTTATAATCGGAAATGACATTTTCTGATTGACTTCACCCTCTATCTCAGTATTCCTAATCCCTAGGTTCCCTCTTCGGAACAGAGTATCGCTATACCTGGCGCCCAATTTATAAAATACCCACAAAAATAAAATCCCCCAAATTCTTAAACTATCATAGGAATCCGTTTTTCAAAGCTGAGAAGAGAATATGTCAAGTCAGTGGAACACTTGCACCATGTTATATGAAACTTGTTAGAAATGGTTGAATTGATTTCCAATGTTAGATCTATTTTTTATTGATTTATATTTATATGTTTTGGTGAGTATACAATTGTTATCTGAAAAAATATTATGTCTTCTCCGTGCTGCAAAGACAACTGTGGTGATTCCGCGAGTGGAGAAGTTTCGAAAAATCGTTACGTCGGAATAGAAAGCTAAAAAGTTTTGAATGAAACGAATAATTTCAGGTTGAAAATTGGTTTGTGTGTAAGATTAAATAAATTTCGCGCGGAAATTTATCACTTTTCCCGCTGAAATCGATCCAAGAGAACATGTGAACCGAGTCAGGTGAGGGGGCGGAAGCCGTTATCAAGCGCAAAGTCTAACCTCATATCGTCTCCTTCGTTTATCCCGACGAAAGTAGCCTCAAATTCGAATTCCAGTGACGCCAGTGACAGACATTGGCAAAGCGAAGTTTCGACATGTTTTCATATAAAAAGGTTAAGGAAAAATTTTCTTTCAGGGTGTTTGCGAGTACATGTTCTCGCGCGGTCAGTTGGTAAACACTTTACGATAGATGTTAAATTAAATTAACTCAAGGTCAGGAAAGGCAATTAAAAATATGTCAAATCCCATTAACACGGTAAACCCAGAAAATAGGGAAGATCAAGTAGGAGTAGAATAGAGAAATATGATAAATATAGAAAACGAACCAGATAATCCCGAAGAACAATTAGATAGGGAGGGAGGTGTAATTCAAATAATAAAGAGAATGATAAACAACGAAAGTGAATCGGAAGAGAATGCTGATGTAATTCCAATAATGATCCTACAATTGACAAATACAGAATCTATTACACGTACGGTAATATATAAAGCCCCTGAAAGAATCACTAATAATAGGACCAGGACACAAAGGATGCGGCGCGCAAGATTTGACGCGACTGATCCATCGGCCAATTTTCTTTCTCCGAATACGAGTACCCCTTTTGGAGTAAATGATGACAGAATCCCTTCAAGTAACACGATAGGCCCCTGGCATCCCAATTCGATTTCGGAAGAATTGGGATTGTCCTTCGCAGGATTTCCTCAACCCAATAAAACAAACTTCGGTACGATACCTCGTACAAATAAAAAATCACAGAAAATAAATACAGTAAATGCAAGAAAGGACGAAACATTCCATATAGATTCATTTTTGGAAAATAATGAAAGATTTCTTATGGAGTTTAGGTTTGTCGATCTTCCGATGTTTTTTGATCTAGTTGTCGTTTATATGTATAAATAATTTATTATACGAGCTTTCTTCCAGCGACGCCGGACCTCAGGAAAAATCCAGACTAAAAGTGATTTTTTAAAACAATTATCTCATTGGAAAGTAGCATGGATTTTTTTTTGCTTACTTATTTAAAAACTACCCAAACCTTTTTTGAAAAATTGTTCTTAATAATTTAAATTATGTCAAAAATTTTACACAGAAACATTTATCCTTGTCCCCTACATTATTGCATCAAGTACGTCGACCGCAGATTTTACGTATATATCGAGAATACAAGGCTAGAGTATATGTTGTTTTAACATAAATTCTCTTTTAAAAGTACGGAGAAACGATTTCCGAAGTTGTCGAACTATTTTGGAAGGCATTATCATAAGAAAATTCTTCGAAAAGTACGAAACGTGCTTTGTAACTTGTAGACTTCAACTGCGCACCCCTATGTTTATTCTTTGCTAATTAATATTTTTTAAATAATTAATTTTGTTGACACTTCTAACCTCAACTCAACTCAGTACATTCTCTAAATATTCTCAGGCCCAGTCACGTTTCTGAGATTTCCTCTACATGTACACAGGTAGCACTTTTTAAAGATCCAAGTAGCCTTCATAAATTTTCTGAAGGCTCATAAACTTGTTTTTGTAAACATAATCGAAATTTTCATAAATAGAAAGGAATTACTGAGGTTGCCTTGAAAGAGGAGGCCCCACTCGGCATCCAGATAGAAAGGATTCTTTTGTCGTGAAGTTGCAGTGCAGTGGCCAGATGTAAGAGCTTCAAAACTAAATTGTGTTTTAATTCCCAGCTAGAGGTTCGAAAGTTAAAAATCAGAATCTACGGATTTTTACAATTACAAATATCTAAAATTCGTCTTGAAAAGTTGAATATATGTTATATTTTGTATGTATCTCGCAAACTGTACGTGATACGTAAAAACAGATAGCATTTTTAGATTCACCATCAGAGGAATACTGTATATAAATATAAATATATAGGTTGTCACATATAAATATATGCATGTAATTAAATAAATAATAATTTTAAAAGTGTTGATTAGTTTTATGAAGGCTTTATGATAGCGAAAACTTAAATATTCTAACTGCCTGTCGTAATTCCGTATCCTCAAGGTTCGACCGCCATAAATTAAGTCGTAAAAAAGGACCCAAATCTTTCAAGCTATCTCTAGAGATGAAATAATTTAAGTTGAGTCTGCAAATAGCCTAAAACAGGCCTGACTTTTTCTTCAGAGAATATTCAGAGATTTTCTTTCGGTAGGGGTAACAGTCGTTTGGATCAAATAGAAAGAGAATTACATGATTTCGGTATGGAACAGACGCCATTCCAAATAATGAGTAACTGGCCTTTCAAGTTCAGAAATAATAAGAATGATAGTCTGGCACACTATCTAGAGAATTTAGATCGATTTCAAAGGAGTTATCGAATCGGATTAAAGATATTTTGGAGAATTTGGACGTGATCTTGACCGAAGCTCTCGACTGGGACAAGTTTCATGAAGAAACTGGCGCATAATATCAGACTTTATAAAAGATTCCAGAAGCGCTTATATGGATGAGAGATTCTCCGAAGAAGTCAGGCAAAAAATACAATTTTGCAATCAAAAGAAGTAACAAGACATACATTCTTATTTAACTGATATATGGAAATTGTTTACAAAATTACATTCGCGTAAAGGTTTGGAATGGGAATTGCGTAAAGCCTACGAGAATTTAATAATAGAATATAAGATTTACGTCAAAAGAAATAATTTCGAAAATTTTGAGCAATTAGAGGATTTAGGGAAGGACTGGGAGACTGAATTTGCGCATTGGAAAAATGGTTAGTTGTGACAAGCTTTTTATTAGTAGAGATGGTATTAGCTGCGAAAACTACTTCGATGGTAAAACTGACTAACCAGTCTTCTGCGGCAACAAGTCGCCGTTAGTACTCCTACATAGTTCATATTAGTAACGGTAGTACTTTTGAGCCCAAAAAATAAAAGTAGTCACATTTACCACAAATGTATTTTCCAACAAATAAAAATAATAAAGGTTACAAGTTTTGTTCCTTGGCGACATTGTCAGAACTGAATCCTGAGCAGTGCTGCCAACATTTCCGCTGAAATATCGCGTCAAATTCACAGTAGTCCCCATTTTTAGTATTTTCGAGGTTTTGGGAAAGTTTATCTCACTGATTAATTATTAAAAGATACTGCAAGTTCAGAATCTACTGAAAACTTGGAGAACAGAAGATTACTTCGAAAAACTCCACGGTAAATAAAAAATAGTTAATTCGTTAGACATGGAGCTTTTTTCAGAATTTCATGAAAGTAATATAACCTCGTTATACCGATTACTTATTCAAGTAAAAATAATTAGAGAAAGTTCACATTAATCCACGTGGAATCCGCGTAAAAATTGAGTATGAATTCTCGAATCGTTTTGCAACAATGTTTTCTCGTGAATCTCCATGTGAATTTACATACTTCATGGATAGAACGAGATGAGGTTTTTAGGTAAAATGTTTAAAGTTCCACATGTTGTGCGATTAAGTATTTTTTACCTACGTTTGAGTGTCTTGATTTAATAGGAATTTTTCAAGTTTTTATACTTCCCTTGAGCGGAAATTGGTTTTTAATGAATGATGTATTTTTCCTTTCAGGAGAAGAAACAATACTAATTTTAATAGTCAGTATTACTAGTTTAAGTAATTGGAACTATTAATTTAATTGTAGGGCTTACTAATTTATTAGTAAGACTTACTGCTTGAAGTAGTAAGTACAACTACCTGAAAGTGGTATCTACCATCGCAAGTTGTTACGACAACAAGTAAAGTAGTAAGGAGAACTACTACCATTCTTGAAAATAAAAGTAATAACCACAACCACTTAAGTGGCAGCGGCATATACTATAAATTAATGTAGTTGGCCTGACTAGTTTATTCATTGTTCCAACCAACCATTTTTTTCAGTGCGAAATCAAAAGTCAGAGGCCAAATATTGCAGATCACGGAAACGAAGGTGAATAGTGAAAATAATCAAAAGTAACGTCAAGATCAGAATAATAGCGGACATAATAACAATAGTGCTAATAATAACGGTACCGAAAATAATCAGGGTAGACGAAACCAAAATCAAAGTCATGGGCAACAAAATCAGAATAACAAAACAATTAAAATAGAAGACCTCAGCTTAGAAATCGAAATCCTTTTTATCCGTTTTTAATTACTTTTCCTTCCTATGCAATCACAAAATCAACAAAATGCGAGACCAAATTCTCAAACTTAAAACTCAAATACAGACCGAGACAGAATTTTAATGCGTTTAACCCATAGTTACAAATGTTTAGGCAGATAGGGCAGGGTAATAACTTAAGCGCTATGTCAATAGAAACAATGCTGCTATTGGATTTATCATCTAATAATAATTCCGGAAATAAAACAAACGGGAGAAATCAACAAAAACCACACTCACAGGGATTACAAAATTCGAACGCGGAAAACCAGAAATCTGGAAGTGCTCACTCAAGCTCGCCGAGTGGTCCGATTTCGGACTCAGAAGAACAACAAAAGCAAAATTCGCAAACGAATAAAACCCAAAAAAAACGATGATAGGAAGCAATCTTGAACATGCTATTCATGCGGCATGCCGGGACATTTCAAAAGAGAGTACCTTATAAAAATGCCGAAACGCCCAAGATCTTAATTTCTGACACAGACGAACCAGGTGAAACTAGATTTCACCTTATGACTGATTTTGAACAGCAACTATTCAGGTTGTTAGTCGATACCGGTGCGACGCACTCGTACTTAGGAAAAAGCTTATTAGAAAAAGTTAGAGCTCACAATTATAAAATTTATCAACCCTCATCGCGAACATTATTAGTGTCAAATGACAAAAAATTAGACATTACGGGACAAGTGGTTATACCAGTTAAGATAGGACATGTAGCGTAAGAGATATTATTTAGATTAGTCCCAGATTTGAGATCTGTAGGAATAATAGGTCACGACATGCTAGTAAATATCGGAATGAAATTAGATTTTGAAAAACAGATATGATGGCTCCCAGAAAAGACACATATTTGGTATCAAATGAGGGCAACAGCCCAAATCTTTACCGAAACCGATAAAAAATATTTATCCTAAAGAAGTGAAAAGTGTTGGTACCCCAGAATTTAAAGAATAAAAACCCTATAGAAGTAAATAAGTCTAAAAAAAATCGGAAAAGAAAAATTAGAAAGTAAACGAAATTTCTGAGGAAAAACTAGGTTAAGAACTAATAAAGTTGAAAAATGTACAAAAGTATTAGAATCTTCCTGATGCCAAACATGAGAATTCCGAACAGTACCAAAAACGTCCCAATGAGAGCGAAGTCAAAATTCCCAAAAAAGTCCCCATAAGAATATTCCTAGACTAATGGATATTCAAATTTCGAACTGATTTCAGATTTTAGAAAATCCGCAACCCCATGAGTCCATTGTAAATGAGTCAAAATGCGAGACAGTTAGCCAATCAGAATCACATATAAGAAATAAGTCACGTATAGCGAGAATACATTACAATAATGAATCCCGGGAAAAGAATTTATTCAAGTCTTTTAATACTAATATTTAGAGTAGGAAAAGAAATATCAGTCACGAAACTCAGAGTTTAAGTGAAATGAAAGAATACCAAAATAAGAAAAATTGGTATAATTTCAAAAATAACGCAAAAACTACACATTTCCTGATTGACTTCACCCTTTCTCTGTCTCCTTATTCCAAATCCCTAGTTTCCCTTCTCGGAATAGTGTATTTCTATAAAACCCTGCGTACTTTAAAAACATGCCTCATTCCACAGGTCCAGTGGTGACCGGCTGTAAGATTTTAAGTACACGGAAACCAATGCATAAAGTACCACGTGATGCTTCGACGTTTTGTTTCTTGTTTCAGATTACCACTCAAATTTCACGTGGATTCCCTCGATTTCCACGTGTATTTACACGTGGAGTTCTACGCGTACTTCCACATGACATCACATGTGTCAGGCAATTAGATACACAAACTGAAAACGATCTCTCTATTACAATAAGTCGATTTTAAATTGGTCCTTGAATTAAGTCGCAGTCAGAGTCAAGCGTAATTTGGAGGCTGACTCAGAATTGATTGATGTAGGTCGTCTTCCTACAAAATGGATGAAAGCTCTGAAATTTCAAACTGTGTGATTTTTAAAGTTTTTAGTTGTAATTTAGTATCCAAAAGATACAGCGGTACAATAAAAATTGTCCAACTTTGAAATTGTTAAGAAGGCATGAAGCTTGGTGTCTGTGTTCTTTGTGACTTAAATAAGTATTCGGATGGGGTGCCAAACATTTTTCTTTTAAATGGACACTTGAAAGAAAATCCAGTACATGTTAAAAAGTTGAAAAGCAGCAAAATGACGACTATTTTTCTAAAAATTAATTTTCATATAATTGAGGCGGCTAAAAATGACGATTTTGGCTGTTTTTGTCACAGTTTTGTAGGCGAATCGATTTTTTCACTTTTTTACTAATTATACCATGTCGTCCATTTCTTCCCCTTTTCAAACGCGCTTTTTTTATTTTTCTAAGACTTTTTTTGTCGAGATATCGTTTTTGAAAGATGTTTGAATTCCTACAAAACCAGATTTGAGAAAACGCTTTTTCGAATCAAAGGTATATGCTCCTACCTAAATTTAATCCTATTGAGTGAATTACTGATAGAGAAAAAAAGGTACTTTTAATATTTCCATTTTGTCCATATGTTTTGTTAAAATTCTAATATGTATCTTTAAAGTGTCATATCTTGACAAAACAACGTCTGAGAAAGATAACGAAAGCGCGTTTGAAAGGGTAAGTAACGGAATACATGGTTAAATTAGTGAAAGAGTGGAAAAAAATTTGATTCGCTTGCAAAATTGTGGCCAAAGGGATAAAGAGATCCTGTCGAAAGCCTAATGCGCGTATTAAACTTAAACACAGGCACGAAATTCAAAATTTAATATAGCCTCTTATATGCGAACTAGTGAATAAAATATGATTCGAAAATGATGTGACATTTAGTTTATGAAAATCTTGTATAATTAAAGAATTTAGAGACCATATTTGAAACAACGGGAGACACCAAATTTGTTATATATTTTTTAATCAAAAAGAATATTAGATGCAATCACAGTTAGAATTCGACATCCTATTAACATCGAATTAATTCTTCTTGACGCTCTAATAGATTTTCTCGCAGAAGGTGGAAGATATAATGTACTGTTGCTGCCATGTACCTGTATATAACAGTTAAGGTCTCTTGTTTCTCAGATTTAGAGTGTTTATTTCTGTTATACTTGTGCTTCAATCAATCGCTGTTAAAATAATGCCAGATAATGCTCGCCTCAGGTCAGCATGAATGATTTGATATTCATACACATATAATAATTATAATATCCTAACGATCATTCGTATGTCATTTGAAATCATCATTTGATTTCCTTCTTGCATTTTTCGATTTCTTCGTAACGCATAGAGCGAACCAGTAAATGTATTCGAAATTATCATTTACAATTTTACATACATGTTTTCTAATAATTCACACTTATGGCATGGATTTCTTAATTCTATTCCTGGGTATACATATGGTGAGAAAAGCAGAAATGAATCGATGTTTCAATACGATTCTTTGGTGATTTTACAGATGAAAGACTGCTCGAGTATGACATCGACAAATTGGTCTTCGAGGAGAGATCCCCGTACCAAAAAGTACAAATTGTACACTCTAAGTCCCTAGGAAATCTGCTTGTTCTGGACGAATTGCAAAGTAAGATTATTTGAAATCTGTGAAGCCTTTAAAAATTTTTAAGATATTATTTACAGATTCTTATATATCGAAGTTTTAAATCTGCTTTCTTTATCTTGAAGATATGTCTGAAGCAGATTTAATTTACACCGAAACGCTTATGCAACGAGGCAAAGAAAACTATGCAGGGAAAGAGATAGTCATTCTTGGAGGAGGAGATGGAGGACTTCTCTGGGAACTGTTAAAAGAAAAACCAAAGCACGTGACCATGTTAGAGGTTTGTATAAAAAAAATATTTACTATTATGTGACCACGCTTCCTATACAAATTCCGCAAGCTGCTAAAAGTCAAAAGTCAAAAGCTTTGATTAAAATTTAAATCAGGACATTGTGTTATGTTACACTACAAAAATGAGTTAAATTTAGTTATTCCAAAGAAATATGTAGTTTGTTCAAAGACAATTTCTCCATGTATAAAAAAGATCTTTTTGTATGTGCAATTCTTATCATTCGAGATTCAAGTAGTCTATTTAGTAGTATATTCCAGTTGCTTCTACACGCTTTCCTAATATTTCGTGTCCATACTTATTTGCTTTTTTTTCGTTTCCTATGTGGGAAATAATGCTTTATGCATTTAAAAAATCTGAAGCTTTATTCCGCTATAAACTGTAATTTAACTTTAAAAAATGATGTTGCCATTTCCACGATTTGATTGGTGTTCGGTGTCAAAAAATAATAAGACCCTAATCGCCTTTATTTCCAAAGTAAAACTCATTGCTGTCTTTATTTTTTACGTGATAAGATAATAGCATAATTCTAAGGACATTTGGCAGTCGTTTAATTTTTTAATATTTTTTATTATGAACTACAAACAGGAAATGCCTGATAACTGAGTCATCCAGTATATATTTTATACAGTATCGCTTATTTTTATCTTATCGTTGTAATAGTATAGTCTATGTTTATTCAGTATAATATAAATCCATGTAATGTATTGCACAATCTTCATCTGCGGACAAATAGGTTTTATAATTCTATCAAATATTTTTTGTTGGAGTCTACAGAGCCGGTGCCGGCAACGAATGATGTTGCCGGCTGTTTTTCATAAAAAGCGAAATACGAAATAAAAGCGAATTACGTACACAGTCATGCAAATACCTGAAAATATAATTTTCAAGGTCAAAACTGATGAAGATCATGTTTGTAAAAAGAAAAATAATCTGTTCGCATTTTTTTTTTCATGAAAATACGGTGAGCGTAGACCAAGTATTTTCGGTGCTAGTAGGCACTTCGCTAAACATAACCGATTTTTCATTCAAATTACGAGTATTGCTCATAAAAAGAATGAAAAATTATCGATTTTATTATTTGGTTGGATATATTTTGAAAAATAAGGAATTTCAAGTAACACTTATGGTAAGAAATTATTTTTTACGAAAATATTTTTAAAAATGAAGCTTCGTCCCATGTGTCTAGAGCTATTGTTTGACCCTCGGTATCGTCCATCTTGCTAGTTGACGTCACAGCCTAAAACACCTCCGTCTTTCATCTTCTCCGCCTTTTTTATACTACGAGGATTTAATTTTGAGTCACACGCGACCTGCAGCCAGTAAATACACTGCGCAACATAAGCGCACTTGGACAACCCGCTAAAGTTGGAATAGAGATGAGGTTGGGTTGGGATCACTGCTATAGGAAGTTTGGCTATTTGCCTGTTTATACTAATTACAACGTAACTGGAAATGGGTTAGGGATATGTTCATATTCGAGGAGTGGTATAAAAAACGAGTGGGGCATCTGGAGAGGTGTGAGGTTTTGATCGGGGGTAGGTGTTACCGAACTCACACTCTCCCCAAAAAGGGGTATAAAAGACCCCCGAAAATAGGTTATGCATAAAAAAAAAACCGGTACCAAAAAACATTGTCAGTACCGGTAAAAAATAAATTACTGGCAACAATAATTTTTTCAAAATGTTTTTTTAAAAAGCAGAGAGTTTAGGTAAATAATCGACTATTCGTTCAGTTTACGAGAATTATGTATAATAAATATGAAACATTATTTCTGTGACTAGTCACAGTATTGCCTTCTCGCCCCGCTACGAAACGTTGGAAAAGGATAGGAGTTTGACTAACATTATTTATGTGACCAGTCACAGGGGTGCCTTCCCATCCCCACGAGACGTTGGAAAGGGGTAGGGGTTTCACCAACATTATTTCTGTGACCAGTCACATGGGTACTTTCCCGCTCTCTTCACGAGACGCTGGAAAAGGATAGGGGTTTGACCAATATTATTTCTGTGACCAGTCACAGGAGTGCCTTCTCGCCCCCTCCATAAGATGTTGGAAAGGGTTAGGGTATTGACCAGAATTATATCTGTGACCAGTCACAGGGGTACCTTCCCGCCCCCACGAAACGTTAGAAAGGGGTAGGAGTTGGACCAACATCATTTCTGTAACGAATAGCAGGGGTGCATTCCCGCCTCCACGGGTCGTTAATCGTAATTCTTGAGTCGCAAATCGACGATAAAGTGTGATATATACATAGAACATTCCATTCAAAGCGTCAAAAGCCAAAAACTAACAAAATAACTCTTAAATTACATGGCTCTACTCTAAAATGTGTGACAGTCCCTTCCGTACGCTTGAATTATGCTTTTTACGGGTACAGTTAGTGTATAAAGTTCGTAAAAAACAGTGTGTGGCAGTGAGGTCGCACGGCAGAAGTGAAACTTTCCCCTTTGCCTTTTCACTCTCCCCCTTTTCCCCTTTTAAATGGAAAGGGGAAATGATGGGGAAAAGTAAAAGTAAGGGAGGGACAGAGAGATTTCTCGATCCAGACCCTTTCCGGTCGTGCAGTCGTACGGTCGCCCGTTTTTTTCAATTCACTCCCGTCCCAAAAGAAGTTTCACTTCAATAAAACGTGATTTTTCCA
>JAUMHM010000002.1:2210769-2224210 GCA_032362435.1 Melikaiella ostensackeni | reverse complement strand
CAAGTATTTCCATGTCCAGGTTTGTAATCAGCGCATCGAAATACATCAGTATACGAGAAAAAAAAAATGTTGTAAACATAACATTTTTCTTTTTAAAAACGTGGTATTTTAAAGTTTTGACATTGAAATCTTTTTGTTTTGCAATTATTATGGCCATATTCGTAATCACTGCATAAAAATACATCGCTACACGCATTTCGGAACTTCACACCCTGGAGGAAAAAAACAGCCGGCAAATTTGAATGTTGCCGGCGCCAGCAGGCTAGCCACTACGTATTTTTTTACATGATACTCTCTTATGGGTTGTACAAATTCATAAATCGTCAGACTTTCTCTATTATCTTTCGGAAAATTGTTAAAAACTGTAATACTACAGTTCTTGGGTGATCTTTGCGCTGTTCTATTTTGCTTTGTTCTAATTTGCTCGCGTAAGCTGCAAGATGTCCTGTCGCGAATGGATAGTCGCACACCTGAAGTTTAACGTTCAAAGTTTTTAAGTTACTGATTTATTTGCAGAAAGCCTTCAAAACGAATTTCCATATACTTTTCAGAAACAACTTTTCCATAGGAAGTTTTTGTTTCCTCAAACTTCGCTGGATAGAAGAAGTAGAAAGTAAATAATTTCATTGGAGTAATTTTTTTAGCAGAAATAATTCGAAGAACTAAAATGTTATGCTTACGTTATAGAATTCTAGAAAGGGAGAATAGCACATATGCATTTACAGATGAGGATCGATGGATTAGTTGGAATAGAAAAGTGGGTATAAATTATAGACGGAGAATTATTTTCTAATTTTGAATCAGTGGAATTTTACTGAGAATCAGTGATACATTTTGCAAGACTTCAAGCGATGAAAATCTACTGTGAATTATGGAAAATCACTATTATACTGAAAAATGGGTAGAAGAAGGTTTACGTGAATAAGCGAGGCATATGCTGAGGTAGAAAAAAAGGGATCAAAAAGGATACACGCTTAATTATATTGAGATGAAAAAAATATTGACATGGGCTGTTTAGTGTTTAACCATTATATAACATAAGATTGAAGTATCGCGCGCGCATGTTTGCTCTAGTATATCTCAATAAATTAGAGATAATTCATGGTAATGGATAATTAAACTACTATCGCAGTTAGCAGGAAACATAACATTCACCATCCAAAGGTTAATGCCACGTATCAGCCTTAACTTATCGTGAACAATAATTGCTTGATGTGTGATTGCCGAATCGAAGGCAATCTTAAACGGCTAAACTGACAATCACGTTATTATTAATAATTTAATAATAAGTAATACAAAATAACGTATCAATTATAAAAATACGAAATCTAAAAGGGGCACTTTGAAAAATAAGAAATAATTATACAATTTGTATTCGAAATATGGGAACTAAATTTGATGTTGAAAGTTCGTTGAAAAATCGCGTACTTTTTAATGGCTCAAAAATGATAAAATGATACAAAATTAAATGAGTCAATAAATTAATCATAAATTCTTAAAAATAAATTTACTTAAATATCTGTCTCATTCTACAATAGACGATACTCCAAGACACAGTACTTTATAATAAACCTGATTATACTTCAAATCTCCAGATGTGTCTGACACTTCTTGAAAGGTTAGAAAATAATAAACATTTAAACCAACGATCGTCCGATGCGCTTGCGCGTTAACGTTAATATACGTTGTCGGACGGGAATGGATCGACGAAAAACGATGAAATAAATCCTTTTCTAATATTATAAAAAATTAACGCAATGTAATTATAGGAAGTCGCCTGATAATAAAAGTGGACTTCGCTAAGAATGTAATATATGTAATGGTTTTTATGATGCTCCTTCCTCCGAAACCAGTTTTTTTTTTATATACGTACGGTAATTGCATTTTGCGTTGTCAAAATACATCTTTTAGTTTTAATATCGAATTAAAAAAAAAACATTCAAGATTAAGTTTAATTTTATTGAATCTTGTACAAAGCAATATGCTTAATATTTATGTGTTTATAATTCAATTTCAACTTTAATTAATTTCCAATTTAAAAAATGTATGTATGGCAATAAAGAAAAAAATCATGAAAATCGAGGGACAGACTTTAAACATTTTGCAATAATATTTGCTTGAATAAAAAAGGGGCAAAATTAGATTTTTGTTCCTTCAAAGTAGGGCTGTCGAACCTTGCATAGATCGGAGACGGTGTGGGATTCCGTATCCTGAAACGCGGATAATTTTTTTCAGTGTATTTATCACATTCTCATCACCAACGAGAAAGTATTAGTTTTGTGTGATCATTCACTTTCGCGGATTTCATTCAATCTCCGCGTTTCGAGACAACGTGAATCTGAAAAAACAGGTTTTACGATGGAGTCTTTCTGTCTGTCGTTGTTATTGTCGTTGTCGTTTTCGTCAGTATATTGAATAACTTTCGAAAGACTAATGGGTTAGATTGCGCTTTTGCTCATATTTTTAAGGGTCAAAAAGAAAGCAGGAATTTGTTAACCAGAAATTTTTGACTAACGGTTCTGGTTTTATCCATCTAAAATGTTTTTTAAAAAATAAAAAATTCCATTTTTCGGCCAAAGTATGCGAAATACGAAAAAAGTGTAACGAAGCAATATTGCTCATCTCAAAAAGATCTACAAATTTTCTCGAAACCATTTTTTGATAAGATTAATCTTGAAAAATGTTACTAAAAATGAAAAAATCCATTTTCCGGCCAAACTATGCAAGATACGAAAAAATGTTAAGAAGCAATATTGTTCACCTTGAAAAGATGTACAAATTTGCTTAAATTTAGTTCTTGATAAGGCGCATAGCTTTTATTTTGATCGTGAAAACTGTGATTAAAAATAAAAAATTCCATTTTCCACAGAGTGATCGCATTTCTCGTAGGTACAACAAAATAGTTTTATTGTCTCCACAAAACTTCGTTTAGGACAACAAAACAAGACTTCACAAAATAATTTTGTTGTGACAAAAAAATATTTCATTGGGCTCAAACAAACAAAAATTGTGTTAATAACAAAAATTGTTGCGATTGCCAAATTTTTGATTTCAGGACATGCAGAAAATCGAGCGCGAAGCGCGAGTATTACCTCACCCACTCTATTAACTAATTTATTCAGTTCGGGGAGACCATCCTATAGTGGATAATACAACGTACAGTAGAATAGGAGACTATCATGAATTGAAAGTTCAAATGTAAATGTACGTAAAATAATTAAATTAAATTTATTAACAGTATTAACACGTAGAGTATCTTAACTATAATTTAATTAAATTGTTTTACATGCATTAGTATTTTTAATTAATGCTTATCTACTATAGAGAGGTCTCTCCTATATCCACAGAAATCGATATTTAGATATATGTACACTCATTTTTATTTTCCTTGAAAAATTATTTGTAGATAGACGACGTTGTTATGAAAGCCTGCAGTAAGTACATGAGAAGTGTTTGCGGTGATTGCTTGGATAAAAGAAAGACTGATAATTACGAAGTGAGTATTTTACTCTACTGTGTCACATTTGATCATTCATATCTTCTAAAATGAAATATATATTTTAGATTATTGTTGGTGATTGTGTGAAAACACTGGCCCATATGTTGGAAGAAGGACGTCAATTCGACTACGTCTTCGGTGATTTGACAGACATACCGATTAGTACAACACCACATGGTGATGCTTGGGACTTTATTCGACTTATATTGAATTCATCTTTTAAAGTTTTGAAGCCCACGGGGAAATACATGACCCACGTTAGTAACAACAATTTGTTAAAAACGATTAATACTTCGAGTTTTGAGTTTTCAGTTCAGAATTAAAATCGTTATCTATTGTTTCTAGGGAAATGGAGCATCTTGTCCGGAATCATTAAAGATGTTTGAGGAAGTGCTGACTCAACTCTCCCTTCCAGTAAAATTCACAAGAGACAGCGCATTCATCCCATCTTTCTTTGAAGACTGGGTGTTCTACCAAGTCTCGCTTAAATGATGGATTAAAAGTACGTCTGGTATGTCGCAGTACCTAGCGAAATTCATTCACATTGTCTCAACCGCGTTATGACCTGAACTACACCTTAGTTTTAGTATGTACCAATTAATTAATCAATCAATCAGTTTCTCTTGAAGTCACCCAGAACCTTCATCCAATGTTATTTGGATTGTACGATTACGATTGCATACATGCCTTTGTAAATATAGATAGATATTAGATTTCGGTAACTTGTTTATGAGAGAAGGGAACCCATGATTTATTTATGACAATCATTAGGGTTGAATCTATAATCTTTACTCAATTATTGAGCTTACTTTCGTTATGATTTTGTTTTAATAGTACATTACGTGGCAAGGGGCGAAACCGAGCGAATGCAAACGAGCGTGAAGTTGGCTGCACGAGGGGGCGTTTGCGAGGTTTCAGCGCCGTGCCGCGTATACTATTTTTCACAAAAAGAATATCGAAAATGGCGGCATGTAGCCCGCGGAAAGAGGCGATCTAAACTCTTAACTAAAAAAGCGGAATTGAAGAAGGTTCACTATTTTTAGCTGCCTGTGATTGAGAATCTTGCATTATATCCAAAGCTACAGCATTTGTAACAGTATTTTCTAGAGTCTATTGCAGTTATTATATGCTGGAATATTTCGTATATAATGCTATTTGCATTATTGACATTATTTGAGTGGTGCTGGATTTCGCAGTTTTGAGTTCTATCTTAAAAGAAGAAAATTAGAACTTGAAACGGTGATATTCTTTACCGATCTTAAGTTATCATGTACAAATCTCGAGAATTAAGAGGGTAATTGGGATGAACAAGTGATATGAATTTCGTAAGATTTCTGTACAAACAGTATATAAGTACAGTACGTTTCAGTACAAACTTATGCTATTTTAAGCAATATACAGCGCAATAGCCAACGAAAGAAGAAACCGATGTACGGTATTCCTGTTTCCTTTAAGTGTTCTTACCGTATTGCGTCTCCTATTGCTTCCGGGCATTATTATGCAATAATTAAGCTTAGTGTAAATGCTGTGCTAAAAGATTTGTCTGGCTTCAGATACTACAGATCCTATTGTTTCAATTATTACAATGCACCATCATCATGGATGATCGAATATTAAATATTTTTTTTTTTTTCTTCTAATACACAAGTCCAAATACATTATACCTATTTTTGCTGGAAATGTGTTTCTTCTTTACGAAAAATGTCATTGCAGAACGTAAAACAGATAATTTTGTGTTTATTGTAGTTTCTTTTATTATGTGTGACACCTCAAAAGTAGAAAATAAAGTCTGAAAATTAAGTTATGCAAATGTAAAATTATATAGGGGTCGTTGTCAAAAAGCTGTGAAATTTAAGTCCCGGCTCAAATTCCTACTCGGTGACATGTCCTCAAATATGAATTCACACACAAAAATTGAGAAATTATTGACAAAAGACTTTTATGAATGATTTACGCTTATGCAAATCATTTGTATGAAGTTGAGAAATCTAAAAATTATGAATATAGATAAATATTGTAGTTCTAAAGGTTCTTAAAAGTCTGTTCCTGTAGTTTTGTTTCCACTCATACTTTAGGATAGAATTCGAAAAAAACCATTTTGAAAAAATAAAAAATCATTAATTTTATTCCTGTGTTCACATAAGCAGAAGAATGTGAATTGTTTGTAGGTTAACAAAATTTTGAAAAATGTGCAACGTATTCTATTCGTGTTCCGTATTCGGTAACACTTTTTCAACGATTCCTAATGAAATAAGAAGACAATTAAAAATATGGATAAACTGACAAATTAAGCACCAACAAAGAATGCAGCATTTAAAAAAAAATTGTATGATCACCCTAAATATTTTGTAAATAATTTCGAAATTTGATGTTCCACTCGGTGCCACTAGATGATTCTGCGGCAACTCTTTTATAGTCTATTTAATCTATTTCGAATCCGCTTGTATGAAGAGAAAACGCAGAGAAACATCATTTTCGTTCTAAAATTGGAGCCATGCTTCGAAGGATACCTAAATACCATTAAATTCTACGCACTTCAGGTGACTTTCAAATATTCGTTAGGTCCCTCTTTGACGCGTGGCTTCAATTTATCTGGTATTTTCGTTCTATTTCGGATGTAAAATAATAATAAAAAAACTGTAGTTGGTTTTTCAAAGTTCTATTTTAAAAAAGTCATAATCCGATTTTTCCAACTTTTGGCAACGACCCACAGATAGTAATGTTATTAATTGAAAACTATTTTTGTTAATGCTGACTAATATTTTAATTTATGAAATTGTTAAAACTGATTTAAAAATGTTTCCAGTTCATAATAATATTGCAGGGTGACTGTCGCACCAAGCAGACCGGGAAATGGCCGGGGATTTTTGGAGACAAAAAAACTGGAAAATAAATTCATATTTAAACCGGGAATTTCAATTATTTTTTATTAGAAATGTCATCACTTAAAATGTCACGAAATTGATATTACAGGAAATTCTGCAATTGTTAACGAGTTCGATTGAATTATTTTTTAATTAATTAATTAATTTAATTAATTCATGAAATAATTTTAATTCTTTTGAATTAAAATTCCAAATTCGTAGATTCATAATTAGATGACACTGAAAAACTGAACAATTTATAAACGATAACTTCAAGAAATTAATCCTTAAAATTGAGCAGTTGACTTCTCATTCAGAATGGACAATCCGACAATGTTGTAAATGAAGTGTTAAAAGTTGAACTATTTTAAATTGAAAGCCCCAATAGTTGAATGATTTAAATTTGAATGTTCATTTGTCTTCCTCTACCTCACATAAAAAGCAAATGAGAATCAAGTGACTGAAAATTGTCAAAATTAAGAATATTGAAGCCTCTAAGTTGATATCTAATATACTTTATCTTAGAATTAAACCTATTCGCTTTAGAAGGCGTCCATTATATACCTATATATTATTGAATGCTTGCACATAAATTGCTGAATTTCAAATGTTTTGAATTCATAAGAGTTCCACTTTGGCTGCCTCAATTTGCAGTTTAATTTAGATTAATTTAAAATAACACATTTTCAGCTTCAAAAACTTGAATTGTTTAATTTTGTGACCTGGAAATTTTGTTCTTGCACTTTATAGTGGTCGGCCTGAATGAATAAATTATTTTGATGATGAATTTAAAATTCATCCATGCTTTTCTTAAAAAGAAAAGCTATATTCAAAGAATTATTATTTTAGTTTAATATATCAAACTCGTTTAGATATATACAGTCATATCAATTATTTCCCGGCTCGCGTACAATTATTTGAGAGAGCACGAGACCTTTTAGTCATGCAGTGGGGTTTAATGTAGGACACAAAAATTGTAGATTTGCGATTGAGCTGATGCCTACATTTATTTTCACGCCAACGCTTGTATAGACTACAAAACATTCTCACGTTTCATCTTCATAAGATACATATAAATAAGTAAGGAATGCAAGTAAGTACATGGCTCGTAAACGCATATTAAACTTCTTAAGGAATAAATAAATTACAGTTCAGAATATTAGAAATAGAGATAAAAAAAATCAGACTTTTCGGTTCACATTCTATTTTGATGGAAGCTTGGCCCCGGCTAGAAAATTTGAACAACTAAAATGGCGACACTTAAACTAAGTACATGTGTAAGTGGAAGCAATTTCTCTCCTTCAGACTTCAAGTTTCTAATGGAAAATCGCCGTAAACCCTCTTCGGGATTTCCGAGAACTGCTCTATTTCAGGTACGGTCGGTTCCGTTTCCGTCTCAATTAAAATCTGCTGCAGCCATTGCTGAACTTGTTTTGGATGTTCCGAGTCGTCTGCTGATACGTTATGGTTCCTACAGAATTCTTTCTTTTCATCAACGTCAACGGTTTCTTCATTTTTTTGTAGACGCAAATCTATTTCTTCTAACACGGAACTATTTTCTGTTATTAAATTTTCGGTATTTCTGCTGTAGAGACTGGAATCGTTCGTTTCTATCAAACTAGTTATCGAATTTAACACCCAAGACGATTCGTCCAAATCTTCGTCAATTAACTGAATGTTCATCAACTCAGTCGAATTTAAATCCCAGGAACCACTTGGTACAGTTTTTTCTTTCGCTTCGATTCTCTGGATCGCTAGATCTATACTGGACGGTTTTTCCGTTTTTTCGGTCTGTAGTTCTTTGTCGAAACTGACATGGTCACTGTTTGCTTCCTGATAGTCTTCAGCTTTGTATGGCTCTGCATCGTTGATAATGCAATTGTCCGATAATTCAACTTTACCGAATTGTGATAATTCCTTTTCTAGTTCTTGCGCTCTGCTAAAGTTCACAATTAGGGAAGGTATAGAAGAATGGAGTTCCAAATTTGACTGCACGAGGGAAAGTTGTTGTCGGTGAATGGCCTCCACTTGACGCAAAAGTTGTATTTCTCTGGATTTTAATACGTCCACCAAGCGTTCAAAGCACCTTTTGATTTCATCTTGTATCTGGAAAATAAAAAACGGTTGTCCATTTTCAGTAGGTCTAGAATCAATTTTCTAAAATTGTGTATTAATATTTTTACAAATGAACATACGGGGCATTATTTCTCAAGTAGGTATACCCATTAAACTGACAGTCATCGCAGAGTATCGCCTATTCACCTTTGGTCACCTATTTTGAAAATTTGTCACCGTTTCACCTTTTTTCAGCTAAAAAACTAAAATTTTATTCAAAATTGCAATTTACAATGTCTTGGAGTTAATTCGCGTCAGCTGAAATGAGCTGCAATTTTGTTGAGACCGGGAGAAAGCCGGAAAGTGACAGTGAATTTATTTTTTGGTCAGAAATTTTTTTAATTCTTATAGTTTTAGTAGAAGAACTTATTCAATCAGGACTCTAAATAGGAAGCCTTACAGCTTTAAACACTTTCAATATTAAATTGTTGAATTTTAAAGACTAATTATTGTAAAATTATTTGATTTTGAATGTTTGAATTTAATAATTTTAATTATTTAAATCTCGTATTTAAATTGTAGGATAAATAGACAAAACTCACGAAGTATCCGGGACTTCAATCATATTTTACAGACACAACACCGACACTAAATAAAAAAACGCTCTGTGTAGCATCCTTCCATAAACCGAAAATCACAATTATGAAGCGAATTTCGCGAGTCAATGCCAAACAAAAATGAAAAATATTTTCACATTTTTTGAGAACTACACGACGGAAGATGACAGATGAAGAAGCAAGAGAAACCGATCTAGCAGCGCGTTCAGAAGGCGGTAGCGGCCACTTTTTGTACTAAAATGATAAAATCGCAGAATACCCGGAGAATCGCGGTCGGTAATTTATCTCTTTCCTCAAAACTAACTATCGGAGTATAAAAATAAAAACTAACAATTTTCGTCATGAACATACATCCTGAAATTATTTTTTGCAGAAATACAAAGATAAAATACTATTTATAAAGTTATTCACTAAGTTGACAAGTCATGTATAAATGCATAAATTTATTAAGTTCAGAGAATTATTTATTGCTAACTTCACAAGTCACTTTCCTTTATAAATAAATAAATTTACCAAACTTGTGAAATTATTTATTTATAAATACACAAGTCTCTGTCCTTTATGAATAAACAAATTTACCAACTTTGCGAAATTATTTATTTCCAAATTCACAAGTCCATTTCTTGTGAACAAATAAATTCCCTAAGTTGTCGAATTATTGACTGCTAACTTCACGATTCACTTTCCTCTGTAAATAAATAAATCTACCAACTTTGCGAAATTATTTATTCCCAAATTCACAAGCGCATTTCTTATAAACAAATAAATTCCCTGAGTTGTCAAATTATTTATTGCTATCTTCACAATTCACTTCCCTTTGTAAATAAATAAATTTACCAACCTTGTGAGATTATTTATTTATAAATTGACGAATCTCTTTCCTTCATGAATAAATAAATAAATAAATTTACCAACTTTGCGAAATGATTCATTTCCAAATTCACAAGCCTATTTCCTTTATTAACAAATAAACTTACCAACTTTGCGAAATTATTTAATTTAAAATTCACAAGTCTATGTCCTTCACGAATAAATAAATAAATTTACCAACTTTGCGAAATTATTTATTTCCGAATTCACAAGTCTGATTTTCAGGACCGTATTATTCATAAACCTGTGAATGAATAAATAAATAATATTTTATATTTCAGTACAATTATTTATTTGCAAGTAAGCAATAGAGACTATATTTGTAATAAATAATATTACATTATAGTACAATTATTCATGAAAAATAGAAAGTTGCGAATTGAATTGACTTGTGAATCTCGAAATTAAACATTTTACAGGATAATAAATATATCTCTTTTATGAAGGAAAGAAACTTTTGAATTTATAAACAAATAATTTTACAAGTTGGTAAATTTATTTTCTAATAAAGGACAGAGACTTTTAAACCTGAAATTAAATAATTTCCCAAAGTTGGTACGTTTATTTATTCATAAGGGAAATAGGCTTGTGAATCTATAAATAAATCATTTGAAAACTTACAGAATTTTTTTTACCTATTTACAAGAAAGAGACTTGTGAATTTGGAAATAAATAATTTCGCAGAGTTGGTAAATTTATTTATTTATTTATTCACAAAGGACAGAGACTTGTGAATTTGAAAATAAATAATTTCGCAAAGTTGGTAAATTTATTTATTTATTCATAAAGGACAGACACTTATTAATTTATAAATGAATAATTTCAAAAAATTTATAAATTTATTCATTCATAAAAGAAATTGAATTGTGAAGTTAGCAAAAAATAATTTTACAACTTAGGAAATTTATTTGTTCATAAGAAATGGACTTGTAAATTTGGAAATGAATAATTTCGCAAAGTTGGTAAATGTATTTATTTATTTATAAAGAAAATGACTTGTGAAGTTAGCAATAAATTATTGTCTAAACTTAGTGAATTCCGTCGCGTAATTCTCAAAAAAGTTGGTACTATTTTTCACTTTTGATTCGCATTGAATCGCGAAATTCGCTTCATAATTGTAAAGTTTAGTTCGTGGAAGGATGCGATACAGAGCGTTTTTTATTTAGTGTCGGTGTTATGCTGTAAAATATGACTATCGTCAAGTATGTTTGACACTCGCAATCTCTTTCTCGGGATTTGTCTGCTTGGTATTGATTTCAACGTTTCAGAAAATGAATATTTTCTATCAAAATATTCATTTTCTCATAAAAAACGCGATGTATTTTGCGTTATATGGATTCCAGGATTTTATCAGACCCCGAATAATTGTGAGTTTTGTCTATTTACCCTACCATCTACTTCTGAAAATGAATATGGGGTCAGGACCGTGTTCATAATTGGGGGCAACCAACAAAATTTTTAAGTCTCCTGTATCCAACGTCCTTAAAGAATTAAAAAAATTCCGAAGGATTTGAAAGGATTTTCAGGGATTTCGAATGAATTTAAATGCATTGCAAAAGATTTCAAACCATTTTAAAGATTTCCATTCCAATACATTTTAAGAGAATTCGAGAGACTTAAGAGATTCAGAAAAATTTGAAAGATTTCGATTTTAATGCATTGTAAGAGTATTTAAAAAATTTCAGAGACACCGAAGGATTTCAAAAGACTTCCGATGATTTTTAAGGGGTCTTGAGAAACTCCGAAGAATTTAATAGAATTTCCAGAATTTCAAAGGATTTATAGAAATTTTAAGGGATTTCAAGAGATTCTGATGGGTTTGCAAGGATTATAAAGATTCCAGTTTCAAGATATTTTAAGCAATTTAAGAGATTCCAAAGGATTTCAAAAGACTTTCAGGGACTACAGTAGATTTGAAGGATTATTTAAAGAGTTCCAGTTTGACTTTTAATTTGCAGTTTAGTTTTGACTACTTGAAACAAAAAACATCTTCCTGAAAAGTTTGCATTTTTTTATTTCAATGACCGGGAAAAAATTTTACAAACCGGAAAATGATCGGAAATTGTTTTCTTCTATTTTAGAGGACACCGGGAATTTGCAATTTGAAAATAAAATAAAAACTTGCTGCCGAGTTATTGAACTGATGAATTCAGTCGAATAAATTGTACTTCAAATTTATCTGGTTTCAGAAAATACTATTGCCTGGTGAACATAACTTACAAATACATGCACAAATACAATTTTTTCGCGATTTGTCTGCTATAAAAGCGAATTGAAGCAAACGCTTCAAGAAGATTCTGAGTTAGAATATTTTAATGTTTTTCCACAGAAAAAGCCATTTACGAAATTGTGTAGATTTGCTTTTTTCTGCAGTAGCACCTTTCATATTTTGACATTTTGTTACTTCCCCAACCGACACGAAATTAAAGGACGTTCAAAGAATTTTTTAAAGCCACATAGAGTTATAAACGTGGAAAAGAAATTATTGTATGTTTTAAAATGTGAACTAACATCAAAAATGTCAATTCAAGTTATTTAACAACTATAATATAATTTTCGTACTTACTACCAACGACTTCTACTTCTGCGTGGGTTTACAGGTTGCGTAGGCTTTGTTTCTACGTCACTCGGCGCGGTCGACCTTCACTGACGTCATACAGTGATGTCACACTTTCAGTCTCTACTCTCAACACTCCGACACGTGCACGAATAGTAGACAAAGGGTGAAGTTCGGACCTTCCAGAATACTTCCAGAAAAAGCCGAGAATGTGTTCGTTTCCGCCGGTGCAATTGAGTTCAATGGAAGCTTCTGAATGAATTATAAGTTCTTTAAATTAGAAAAAATGTTCGTATCACATGCATACGTATTGTTTACTAATGGAGTGGAAAAAGTGGTATCAACGAATTAGATTGAATATCATCATCCTAAAGCAATAGCTGATTTTATGCGGAACCAGAAATATAAAATGTGGTTTCATGGTGACAAAGGAAAAAATGACATGCTACTAAATGCATTCATTCTTCTTTCATGAGGTAAGTGAAAGTCCATTTGATACATAATTTATATATATATATATCAATATTTTTTATTAAAAAATACATATTTAATTTATAATTTAACTATATTGTTAATAATAATTTTTTTTTGTTGAAATTTTAATATTTGTTGGAAAATCCATTTTTTATTCAAAATTAAAATAATCCGTTAAAAATTTTATATTCAGGCGAAAAATTATTTCCTCTGTTGAAATTTATATTTTCATTTTTAAAATTAAGTATTTAGTTCGAATTCAAATTTTCATTAATAGTTCATCTACTCGTATTCAGTTGAAAATCCATCTTTTTGGTTAAAAAGTAAAATATAACGTTGAAAATTTCTTCTTATCGATGAAAATTAAACTTGTTTTACTTGAAAAGTAATTTCATTTTTTAAAAAAACAAGAAATAATTTTTTCGTTTAAAATTTTAATTATTTTGGAATTTTTGGTGATCGAATTGGCTTTAGGGTCCAATAATTGAATACAATTTAAATTGCT
>JAUMHM010000002.1:2164852-2176515 GCA_032362435.1 Melikaiella ostensackeni | reverse complement strand
TAGTGAGTTTATTTCTGTATTTTTTCTTGAGATAAAAATTCACAAAGCTGAAATAGCCAATTTTGTCACTTTGTTTGTTTATATATTGTTGTTCTGTGACAAAAATTGAAAAATCGCAAACCACAATTCTCTTAAAAATTTAATGCTGAGCATTTCTAAAAAAAACTTAAAAATCGTTTAAGAAATACGACCTGTGGGCGATTATGAACAGTAAATTCCTATTATAGACCACTGTGCAGCGCCGCGGGCAGATTTTTCTTAATTGAAAGAATGTGACAATCATTCAATGGAAATACACCAAATTATATACAAATTGTAGAAAACATGACTTCTTTTTCGAGAATCTAAAACCGTTAAAATTATATTTTTTTAATGTAGAGTTCTAACTATTTTCCTATTTGTTTTAAAAATTAAACCAGGTCTGCCAAAAGAGGAGAAGAGCTCCTCCGGTACCATGTGTCCGCTTCCATTTCCATTAACCGTCCGAAGGACGGGTGGTGGTAGAAGCCGCATGGTCTCGAGTCGACGACAGTGAGGAGTCAGTGATGCTGCTAGGAACAATTTTTCAGGGCGCCTAGCGGTGACCCTTTGTTTTTCACCTCAATCATCTTTAACTTTATTGCAAGGCAAGGGAACCTAATCCAGATCGCGGATCACTGCATTGAGTTTTCAAAATAGGAATCTAGAAATCTAGTTCTAGATTCTTGATTTATAAGTCGATACAAAATTAAGAAAATACTGTCATCCCAAGCTGTCTGGAAAATTGTTCCTAACAACGTCACTGACTTCTCACTGTCGTCGACTCTTCAGACGGTCAGTGGTTTGATCAACTTTAAGTTGTAGAGGATGATTTCCGAATATCCCCAGGAAACCACCCTTATAGGGACACATGTTTGAATCAGCCTCCAGGTGTGTTAGGGATATTTTTACATCATATACTTAAAAATATCAAAAAATTTCCACAATCGTCAAAGTCCTTCAGATTTTTTTATGAAGTCAGTGAGCTGATTAATCAGGTATTATCAACCGCGTCGTCAAAGCTAAATTAGGAGAAATATGTCTGAGGAATCCTCATCTACCGTGAAAAATTTAATCGGTAGTTTCCGGATAATGCAAATACAAACTGAACTTGATGAAAAAAAACACTTTGTATTTTTATTTGCTGAAAAAACTACTTGAAAATAAAAATTCCTTTTTTCGGTCAAGCCAAACCAAAAATGTTCTTCTAGAAAAGACCTACAAATTTTTTCTTAACTATTTCTAATAAGATACGTAGTGTTCGTTTTAATCGTGAAAAATAACGTTATTTAAAATAACGTTAATCATCAAGTTCGAAAGTACTTATTCAAGCTAATTAGTTGGGTCTCATCAACCGCGTCGTCAAGGTCAAAGTAGAGAAAGTATATCTGAAGGTCGTTTAACTGCTGTAAAGTAACTAGTTGGTAGTTTTCCGATCATGCAAACACAAACTGGACATGATTAAACATCATCAAGTTCCTAGTTCTTTCCAAGTTTCCAAGTAACTAGTCAGATTGATTGGATTGATACTGTAAGAAAATTAGTGTGTAGTTTTCCGATCATGCAAAAACAAACTAGACTTGCTTAAACATCACCAAGTTCATAAGTACTTATTCGAGCTAATTAATCGGGTCTCATCAACGGCTTCGTCAAAGCCACATTAGGCTGAGTATGTCCGGAGACCGTTTAACTACTGTAAAGTAACTAGTCGGTAGTTTTCCGATCATGCAAATACAAACTGACTTGATTAAACAACACCAAGTTCATAAGTACTTATTCGAGCTAATTAATCGGGTCTCATCAACGACTTCGTCAAAGCCACATTAGGGTGAGTATATCTGGAGATCGTTTACCTACTGTAAAATAACTAGTCGGTAGTTTTCCACTCATGCAAACATAAACTGGACTTGATTAAATAACACCAAGTTAATAAGTACTTATTCGAGATAAATAATCGGGTCTCATCAACGAATTCGTCAAAGCCACATTGGGGGGAGTATATCTGGAGGTCCTTTAACTACTGTAAAATAACTAGTCGGTAGATTGCCGATCATGCAAACACAAAGTGGACTTGATTAAACATCATCAAATTATAAGTACTTATTCAAGCTAATTAATCGGATCTCATCAACGGGTTCGTCAAATATCTTGATTAAATATCACCTAGTGCGAAAATACTTATTCAGCCTAAGTAATCAGGTTGATTAGACGTGAACTTGATTAAACATCATGTGCTTACGGTGTTTTTTCCAGTTAAAGAAAAAACGGGAACCCGTTCGAATGTTCGAAAGTTCGATCGGGTCCAGTAGGGTTGGTTTTGCTTCCTGTCGAGGCGAGTCAGGTTCCTAATTGTATCAACTTTGTATGTAATAACTTTGCACGTCCAACTCGGCTAATTCCCATAATACGTCATATGTTAAGGGGGTGAGGGGACCTGTATTGTTTTACATTACGTTCAAAATTAGACGTGTACTATCGGCCAAGTGCCATGTTGGCGCGTTGAAATTTAGACATGTGCAGTAGTAAATCGAAACATTTCCTCAATCATAAAAGTATTTGGTGCACTGGTATTTTGATAAACTCAGTGCACTAGGGGATGATTTTCTAAAATCTCTAGGAAACCACGTTGACATGGACATTAGTCTACACTGCTGTTCTAAGGATAAAGGCAGTAACTTCGGTTCGGATAAGTCCCCTGCTCTGCAGTTACTGCTTGCTGTGCGTGCAGGTGACTCATCCGAAACGAAGTTACTGCCTTTATCCTTAGAACGGCAGTAGAGTTGTCTTGCGTGACTTTACGATTTTTTTTCCATCTTTTACTCAGGCAGATCAATAATTTCTTATCATTCTTCAAGGAAAATGCAGATTGGCCTAACTGAGAGGGTCATTTATTTATTTTTTTTGGAGGGGGGGGGGGCATGTTAGATGATCATTACACAGTTCACAGCGTTCATACAAAAATCTTAAGAAATTTGACGATTATGGAAATTTTTTGATTTTTTTATGTTCGTGATGTAAAAATATTCCTAATGCACCTGGAGGCAAATTACTAGTAGTGTAATTCTTTTCAATTTATTAATTTAATAATAATAAATTGGTAAAAGTTTAAACATAATCGAGCGAGCTTAGATTTCGTTCTGTTGCTCACCTGGAACGTCGTGAACTTGTCGCTGAAAGAGAAGTGTGGCTGACGATCGCTACTCTCCATGCACGCCCACTGTTACATAAGCGGTACACCTACATACAATTTCAAAGCTCTGCAAGTCCCAAAATACGTGTCCGACTCATGAAGTTTATGGGACTTTCTGACTTATTTTTTGTTAGGGCCTATAGCGCGTCTGTTCGATCTCGCGCTATTTACGCGCTTAGTCAACGTCTTTCCGCCGTATTTGTGCAAAGACATTTTAAAATTAAAAGTTAAGCCATTGATAAACTGTAATTTGGCGATTGTGAATTTTCTTTTGTTAAACCTCCTTCAGCTTTAATGAATACATTCTCATCACGTGTCTCGCGCTTCGCACTCGATTAAAGTATGTCCAAAACGCGAAGTTTTCTATATTATGTTGAACTCTATTACAATAATAGTACATTATGTACCTAAGCAGTAAAACTGCATCCGAGTATAAAAGTCAACTTACTGCTGCGGTGCATACGATACTTTATCGGAATTAGGCAGAGTAAGCGCAAATTTATCTGTCCAAGGAGTGGAAGTAAAATAGCGCTTAATTGTACCGCGTACGCTCGTGTGTGTGATTGAGTATGCATCTTTCTCTTTCTCTCTTGCACTCTCTCATTTCCCCCTCCTTACTTTACGTGCCGCTCGTCGCGGTACAATAAAGTGCTATTTTACTGTCGCTCCGCGGGCAGATAAAGAACGCTTATTCTGCCTATTTCAGATAAATGTATATTATATTAATTTAGATACTTTAATTTTCTTATTTCATTGTGTTTATTCCTTAACAAACTAGATTAGTGTATTTATTATTTTTTTAAATTTTAAATTTGGAACTGCGGTTTCAGGTGAAAAATTTTGCCATTAAAAATTTTATTGTGAGTTGTGTCGTTTCTCATTTTGAGTTTTTTATTCTTAATGTTATTGTTCTCGATGAAAACAAAAACTATGCATTTTATTAAAAAATGGTTACCAAAAAATTTGTAGATCTTTTTGAGAGGAACAATTTTAATTTCTGACTTTTCTTCTTATCTCGTACAGTTTTGCCAGAAAGTGGAGTTTTTAATTTGTAATAACATTTTTCACGAGTAAAACAAAAACTATGTGTCTCATCAAATAAATAGTCTCCTCAAAATTTTTAGATCGTTTTGTGATGAATAATTTTGTATTCTAACATTTTTTCTTATCTCGTATAATTTTGCCGGAAAGTCGAATTTTTTATTTCTAACAACATTTTTCACGATTGAAACAAAAACTATGCGTCTTATGAAAAAAATAGTTGCAAACAAATTTGTAGACCTTTTTAAGATGAACAATTTTGCTTCTCAACATTTATTTCGTATTTCGTGTAACTTTACTGGAAAATGGAATTTTTGATTTTTCAAAAAGCATTTTTGATAAATAGAACCAGAACCGTTGGTCAAGAATGGCGGGTTAACGAAATAAGCCTTTCTTTTTAGGTTGTAAACCAGTGAACCAATGGGCAATTTAATCGGATAATTCCTTCGTAAGTTATCGTGTTTACAGACGACGACGACAACGGCGACAATGACGGACGACAGACAGGCACTGAAGTAAAATCCATTTTTTCTCATATGAGTCCCAAATCATCGAGATTTGATGAAATCCGCTAAAGTCAATTTTCACATAAAACCAATACCTTCTCATTAAGATGACAATGTAAAAAGTAATATTAGCGTCTCGACCGGGACTTGAACTCATGACCAGCATCTTATCAGACTTCCGTTTTTCTTAAAGATCGAAATAAAATCTATTTTCTTATGAAAATTTTTTTTGTATTAAAAAACAACACCCAAAAAGTTCACGATTCAAAAATAGACTTTGAGACTACCTGCTTTTTCGGCTCATTAGGGATCAATGTACAATAAATGTCCACAATAAAAAGAAAAAAGAGGGAGAAAAAAGAAAGAGTCAACCAAAACCAGCCTCACACTCTTTCCTTTTTCCGTTTTTTTTATACTACTAGGGACCAACATGTTTCGAAGCCAGAGTTAGACTTTCTCATTAGGGGTAATTTACAGAGTAACAACAGGTATAAAATTGAAAAATTGTTAGATTAGATAAATATTATTACCTGAAAATAAAAACAGATATAATTGATAGTAATTTCTGTTTTGGTACATATTTCATTCATTAATTGAAAATTGAAATTTTGACATAGGCGAACTATTCTGAATAAATCCCAAAGACAGATTATTTTATTTTTCAATTGGAAATTAATTCACACAAATTCAAAATTATGACATAAAACTAAAGTCATTGTATCCAATTAATGATTCTATCCCAAGTTTTGTAGTACCTCGCAAGATCTCTTTTTAAATTAATAGCTTTTTTACCTCCTCTCTATAAATATCATTTACATGAACTCTCTCTTTTTTTGATTTGTCTCATAAAACAAAATTTTAACATCATTTCAGTTAAAGTCATGCCCATGTGTAAGTCTATGTTTTGTAAGGACCGAGTAATATCTTGCACTTCTATGAAAATTATTTTTATGTTCATCTTTTCGTGTTTTAAACATGTAAATTACATATTGTTTTTTCAGTTTCTCATATTTGTCTTTACCCAATGTAACAATAAAGTTGCTTTTGAATGGAACTCTATATATCGTCTGTAACCCCAATTTTCCTAACATTGACTTCAAGATACTTGAGATTCTTCCAAAATTAGGTAGGACAACCGTATTAAATCTATTGTGATCTTATACATTGTTTCTGTTCTGATTATTAGTTTTACTCTTAATTTGAACAATTCTGTTATGCATATGCTTGTCAATAAAAGTAAGAGGATAATGGTTAAGGAAAAGAATCTGTTTGCATAATTCAATATTCTTTTCATGGAATTTCGGATGAGATAATTTAAGATCTCTATCAATAAAATTCTTTATAACAACTATTCTATTTTGAATGGAATGATTAGAATTTAATTTAAATGTCCTTCCCCAACAAATATTTCTCTGTGCCGATCAGTGATAATATAATTTTCATCAGTTTTTATTACGGTCAAATAATGAAAATTTAATCTACTTTCTGTTTCAATTTCAACAGTGAACTGCAATCTTGGATGTATGGTATGCTATTAAATACATTAAGTAGGGTATCTACATTTTGTGCATGTAAATATACTACAGAATCATCCACATATCTTACATGAAAGTCTAATTCAAAATTAATCCTACTAAAAACTTCATTGTCCAAATCTTCCGTGACAATTTCAGCAAAAATTGGGGACAAGACTGAGCCTATCGGAGTTCCAAATTTTTGTTTATAGAAAGTACCATTGAATTTAAAATAAACGAAATTGAAAATATATTTGATAGCATCATGAAATTATTTTTTCGCAATCTTAGTGTGAAGTTTGATCGTGTCCCATCTATTTTCAATAGCAAGTTTGACTCTTTCGTATGGAATGTTTGGGAACATGGCCATTGCATCAAAGGAGACAAGTGTGATTTGTTGGTGTTTTGACATTTTCGATTAATTTTGAAAAGGTAGCACAGTTTTTAATTGATCTTGCTAAAAGGGTTACTGATTCTTTGATCGTTTTGCTGAAAAGCTCTTTTAATTTACTTGTGGGTGAACTTATTGTCGAAATAACCGGTCGTAAGGGAAATTCTGCTTTATGAGCTTTTACTAGGCCATAGGCAAGAGATAGATTCGTGTGAATTGTGTCATTGTCATACCTTTCGATATTGTTCCCTAAACGTTTTTGAAGTCTCAATCTCTCTAGAATTTTTAAAGGAACCTTTTTGAATCATTTTTATAAGATCATTTGGAATAACTGCAAAACTATCTTTATCATTAAAAATATGGATCATTTTTTTATTATAAGCATCTTTTAATATTGCAACTGTAATACTTCCTTTATCAGCCTTAGTAATCAGTAATTCAGGATGACGCTTTAAGAAAACTTTTGTTTCAAATAATCCTTTGCTTAATTATTTTTCTGATAAGGTTTGTGGAGTACCATTATTCGAAAATTCATTCGATGAACCCACAAATTTTGCTCTGAATTCTTGTACTTTGTTTTCTGGTAATTTTGAAATATTGGCTTCAATGTCTTTAATGATTTCAAGGAATTGAATATAGTTTTTTCTGCTTTATTTGTTACTGAAGCCTTCACCCAACCTTACAATATTAATTACTCTTTTTGAAATCTCTGCGTTTGAAATATTTAAAAATCATTGGTCAGGTTAGCCTTGAAAAAGAGCTAAGTGAATATTTAGAATCAATTTTTGTATATCACCTTGGATATTGAGAATGTTTTCAAATTTACGTTCATGTTTTTTCATTATTATTGAAGGCTTTTTCATTTAATTGAGTTTCTCTTGCAAGACATTCTTTGATGATGTAGCCTGGTACTTGTTTATTCAAAATATCAAGAGTTTTCTTAACATTTTCATTTAGCTAGTGTACTTTTGCATGGTAATCTTTTATAACAAGATTCAAAATAGATTTTATGAATTGATTAGTGGTCTCATTCAATGTCTCTTTGTTTCTTTTGTTATTAAAATTATAGACGACTTTCTTGTTGATATCAAAAATCCTTTTTGGAAAAACCCCATGAATCTTACATTTAATCAAAAAATCTTTCTGTAGTGCAGCTGACCTCAATTTTTAAATGTTGATTTGCTATTTACTTGCTAATATTGGTCACTTTGGAAGTTCAAGAATAAATTTTTCCCTTAATATTCGTTTTTATCTGTGTAAATATTAAATATTTATTCAAAAATGTTTAATTTATTTAATTTTTAACATGGATTGACTTTTTAACAGATTCATTGAATTTTAGTAATACTTCTTTTCGAAATTAATTTTGATAATTTTTCACTTCCACACTGTAAAATATTTCTCTCTCTCCCTCTACCTGCCCCCTCCCTCTCCCTCACCCTCAACATCTCTCTCTCTCTCTTTCCCTATCTCCTCTCCTCATCTCCCACCTTTCTCTCTCTTTTTGAATTAAAAATGTTTCAAATTGAAAAATTTGTCATCTTTTTTCTAACAACGTTCAAAATTGAATAATTTATAATGAAAACCTTTATAATAAGTCAGTTTTAAAGTTAAAAATTCAACAATTAATCAAGTATAAATATAAATTCTTCAAACATTATTTTAAATTAAAGAGTTAAAAAATTAATTTATTTCAAGTCGAGAGCCTTAATATTTTAACAATTGTGAATGTAAAATTGAAACGTTCTAAATAGGAATATTTCTGATTGAAAATTTATTAACCAGAAAATATGCAATAATAATCTCAAATTCATTGCATTCGAAATTCTTCATCTTTGCACATTTAAAATTTTAAAATATATAATACTTTTATTGTATAAATTGCTGGGTATTAAATAAATTTTAGTTTGAATTTTAACTATTCAAAGCTTCGGATTCTATTTTGTACAATTCTAAGCACTTCAAACTAAAAATCATTCAATTTTTCAATTTGTATCAAAATTTGGTCGGCTTCAAAGAAAGGGGCCTGGTGCGTAAAAATCAAGTTTCCAAGAAACAAATTGCATGCAAAAATATTAAATTTCAGCATACTGAAATCGTCAAAATCTCAACTCTAAGTCGATATTTCTTGGCATTAGACCCCTTTCTTCGGAGCCAGTCACAAATGTTACATTTCAAACATATAAATAAACTTTTAAATTAATTTGGGTCCGAGCTTTCAGTACTCAAATTCTTCAAGTTTGAAAACTTCGAATTAACAAATTTTTCCATTTCAATGATTTCCAGTTTGAAAGAAAATTACATTTTAAGGGATTTTCATTTGAACATGATTGAACCTAAAATTGCTACATTTCAAGTATTTTAATTTTTAATTTGAAATCTTTCGTACTCCTCTTCCCGTCCCTCTTCGTCTCATCTAATCATCATTATAAAACTCCACACATTATTCGAAAACTTTAATCAAAAATGTTAATCTCTGAAGTCCTGAATTTTAAATTTACCGGGAGAAAATAGTTTTAGAAACCAGGAAATTTCTTCTTAGACTTTCAGTGACCACGTTAGTTAATTTAAAAATTAGACCGTTTTTTTCTGAATGTCAAATTATAACACAAAAACTTAAATTTCGAGTTAAAATCCAATTTCTCGTTTTGCTTAGTTAGCCCAAAGCACTTTGATGAGTAAAATGCAAATCTAAGCAACTTTCCCCTTTCACTGAAACTTTGCTCTTCGGAGCAGTAATAGTTAAACATCAATTGCAGAAACGTTTACACTCGTGCTCTCGAGCTTTTAAATCTTTCGCTCAATTAATTCACTAAAATATAACTGACTGTTGTGAGCCGGAAGTAAAGTTCGAATTTCTCCATTTTCTCCTTACATTAAAAATCTTCCTCCAATTTTACTTCCCTCGCAATTATTTCTTTATCATTTTTGCCCTCATTCACACACAATTTTTTCTTCTCCAACTTCTTTCTACCTCTATTTCACTATTTTTAGTTTTTTTTTGCAAGTGACTCCGCGAGCTTGGAGACAGATTCCAGTTACCCTTTTTCTGCTTATTCGGCATTCGGCCGGATGTGACGTCACTGGTTGCCGCGCGTGTATGCTAAAGTTACAAGATGCGATCCGACACCCGACTCTTCTGTCTTTTCACAGAGACGTGCGACCAAGCCTGGGACACATGATTACTGTCTAATTTTTCATCGCGGATTCGTATAAACAACCCTCAAGACTTCCACGACACCTGGATTGTTTTTGCTGACAACGAAGTACGTCGAAGGTATTCAGAAACATGAAGTACTCGGAAGTGGAATTGGATACATTATTTTAGAAAAATCATTCATTGTGTTGGTCGACTATGCTTTAGCAATTGTGATGAATTTTAATATTCATAATAATAATCTTCAAATTTATTCATTCAGTTTGTCCTCATTCAAGCTCCTGTGTTTCCGCTCGCTTTTCGCGTATTTTTTGTCTCGCGACATTTTCTATCATGTCAATGTGAGTGTTGATTAGTATGCGCTGCCGTGAAAAAGTTTCTGACCACCTCTTTTTTGATGACTGATTAAGTTCTCCTTATTTTAATTATGCCAGAGTTGAGAAATTTTTTCATGAAAGGGTCAAATGCTCTCAAAATTATGTATAAAGTGAGCCCAGGATGAAGCCAATTCGTCCATTTTTTAAGCAGATATTGCAAAAATAGTGTAGATTTCAATGTTTTCTTAAATTTTCAATAACTCAAGTAATAATGAATATATTTTTCAACGTTCTTGGGCTCATTTTAAAGCTATTTTTCCACAGTATCGCAAAACCTTATGAGCATAAATCTTAAAAAATTGTCTATTACAGTGCAAGAACTTAAAGTTTTAACAAAAAAGTTGAAAAAATTTAAAAACATCTTGTGTGTAGGCAAATAAAAATAAAAATTAAATAAATATATATTTTGAAGGAATTTTTACAGAAAATTCACGGTTACACGTTTCATATATTTATAAGAATATCAATTTTATCACAAAGAATATTGAAATTTTTCCAATTTTTTTGGTTGCAACTTTAAGTTCTTGCACTGTGATAGGAATTTTTTGAGACTCATGCTCATAAGCTTCCGCAATACTGTGGAAAAATAGCTTAAAAATGAGCTCAAGAACATTGAAAAATATTGATTTTTACGGAATTTATTGAAAATTTGAGAGAACACTGAAATTTACACTATGTTTGCAATATCTACTTAAAATATAGACAAATTGGCTTCATCCTGGGCTCACTCCATACATAATTTTGAAAGCATTTGACCCTTAACGAGGAAATTTTTCAGCTCTGACATAAATATAATTGAGAGAACTTAATCAGTCATCGAAAGAGGCGGTCGAAAACTTTTGCACGGCAGTATATACGTCAGTTTGACATTTTATAAAAATCTGTTTCCACTTAAAGTTGTTTTAATTGAATGGAAATACTTGAGTTTGAATTTAAATATCAGACTCTCATCATGTTAGATCGACATAACCATAATTTTTATCTGACTTTAGGATCAACGCTGTCATTTTTACTGTTCACAATTGAAAGATTTACAATTTCAAATCAACAAACTAAAAAAATTTTCGATTTTATTTCTTCAGGATTCATCTATGCTGAGAAAAAATGTTTTGAAATACATCATTTTAAACTATAAAAATTTAAAACTAATGACCCTTCAATTGTAAATTTTAAAAATTGAAAAATTTTCAATTGAAAATCTACAAAATTGAATACATTTCAATTTTAAATCTTTGAATTTAAATTATTCCAAAAAAATAATTCAAAATTACATTATTTCGAACTATAAATATTACAAGTAAATGAATCTGCAATTGTAAAACGTAACAATGGAAGAATTTTCAACTGCATATATATAAAATTGAATAAATTTCAATTTCAAGACTTCAAAATCAAACATTGTCAAAAAAACATTCAGAACTGCATCATTTTCTATTTTACACATTAATATATGCTATTATTAATATATA